>WBZZ01000508.1:40000-45000 GCA_019918135.1 Paulinella micropora
TACATACATACATACATACATACATATACATATGATATCTATATTTACGCACGTATTGATACATTAATATAATCATGAGATACATGCATGCATACATACATACATACATACATGCATACATATTATATCTATATTTTCGCACGTATTGATATATTAATGTAATCATCAATATAATCATTAACATAATATAATAAATTGATACTTGGGAAACTGCAAGGTCCGTTGATTATCATAACGTTCGGTCGATTCTATCATCCTACAGAAAATACACAGATAGATAATGATTATATATGTATAATCTTTGGTCGACTGCATGGCATTGGGGACCCTCAGCATTCAACTTTTGGGGACCCTCAGCATTCAACTGCCTTTTTTTTTTTTTTTTTTTTTTTTTTTTTTTTTTTTTTTTTTTTTTTTTTTTTTTTTTTTTTTTTTTTTTTTTTTTTTGACCGCGGACTTTGAACGATTTTGATAGTGAGTCAGACAGCAAGAATATGTCCTTCTGTCTGAGTCACTTTCATGCAGATGAAAGAGACCTCAAGCAGTGAGTCATCACACTGTGACAAGGCGAATAAAGGACTCTTCCTCTCCCTCTTCTTTCTTCTTCTCCTTCTTCTTCTTCTTCTTCTTCTTCTTCTTCTTCTTCTTCTTCTTCTCCTCCTCCTCCTCCTCCTCCTCGTCCTCCTCCTCCTCCTTCCTCCTCTTCTTCCTCCACCACCTCCTCCTCCTCCTTCTTTTTCTTCTCCCTTTGCTAATATGGAAAATAATAACAACAATAATAACAATAATAACAATGACACAATAACAACAATAATGACAATAACATTCGCTTTGTGCTTTCAAAATTTTTTTTTACATAACTTCAGTTTTATTATTTCTTTCTGTTTTTTTTTTTTTTTTTTTTACCTTCCTTTTCTCAAACACTTCATTTCTCATCGTTCCGTTTTCTGGCTTTCAATTGTGAACCTTCCCTTTTCCAGCCCGTTTTTTAATGTTGGATTTCTTTCTTCCCTTTCTTATTTTATGTTCTTATTTCATACTTTTAAAACTATTTTACCTTTCTTTTCTTGTATTAATATCTCGTACTTTCGATTTTTTTTTCTATTACTCACCACTAGTTACTCCTTGGTACCCTTACTAGTTTTTCTCCTTTTTTCTTTTCCCTTCTTTGAATTCTCCACTTTTTTTTTCTTTTTTTTTCTCCTTTTTTTTCTCCTTTTTTTTACGCTTTACCTCTTAAATTAGCTCTTCCATTCTATCTCTTCGTATTTTCACTCAATTCTACGAATGACAAGTATTTTATTAAAGCATAAAACAGTGTTTGCGTATATATATCATGATATACATATATGTATATATATATTAATATATATATATATATATATATATATATATATATATATATATAATATATATATATTCTCTTGATACCACTTCCATTTTCCTCTTACACTGCCCACGTATTCCTAGTAGTGGCAAGTATTCTCTTATTAAAAGTGTTTGCGTAAAAATAATAATAATAATAATAATAATAATAATAATAATAATAATAATAATAATAATAATAATAATAATAATAGTGCTTCTCTGTCAATGGCTGATGCAAATCTGCACATGCGCCTCCATCGTCTCACCCGTGAGGGGAGTACGAAGAATTGACGATAGGCTCTAATGACACCCCCGCAAGGGCAGTTCCAACACTGGAACCAGACTGACCGGTATGTTCAATGAAAATACTGGTGGCACCGACGGGAATCGAACTGGCGACAGGGCCCAGATGGTAGAACTTGACCACTGGGCTATCACGGTGTCCTAAATAATAATAATAATAATAATAATAATAATAATAATAATAATAATAATAATAATAATAATAATAATAATAATAATAACTCCTCAAAATAATAATAATAATAATATATCTGAGGCGTACTGATGCAGCTAATGGCATATCCTCAACTGACATAAGCCTCCAATACCCTTGTTCGAGATCCTCCACCCACCCGTGTCAGTCTCTCGCCTGATGATCGGTGCCACCGATGGAGCTCCTGAGGGCAAGACTGCACTAAGCCGAGGTTATTCCGCAGTCCCAGCAACCTCTTGCAAGACGTCACCGAATGTGCAAGTGCATACACCAAGCGCGGTTGCTAGAGCTGCCTCGAAACCCCACCCATAACAATCTGGTGTCTGCTGGGTCCTGGGCTATCAACCAGCATATGCGGAGTTTAAGATCTTTTACGCGCGCAACGACACTCCTCCCCAGCATCTACCACCAAAGGGTTACGAGTTGGCGTCACAGTTTAACTCCTTGAGGCAATTGGGCTGGAACTCTGTTTAGCAAGTGTGACTAGGTTTTTTCATCTGGATTTCCCTCAAATATGTCACAGTCAACACTCCAAGGCAGATTTACTATATCTGAGGCGTACTGATGCAGCTAATTGCATATCCTCAACGGACATAAGCCTCCAATACCCTTGTTCGAGTGCCTCCACCCCCCCGTGTCAGTCTCTCGCCTGATGATCGGGGCCACCGATGGAGCTCCTGAGGGCAAGACTGCACTAAGCCGAGGTTATTCCGCAGTCCCAGCAACCTCTTGCAAGACGTCACCGAATGTGTAAGTGCATACACCAAGCTCGGTTGCTAGAGCTGCCTCGAAACCCCACCCATAACAATCTGTTGTCTGCTGTGTCCTGTGCTATCAACCAGCATATGCGGAGTTTAAGATCTTTTACGCGCGCAACGACCCTCCTCCCCAGCATCTACCACCAAAGGGTTATGAGTTGGCGTCACAGTTTAACGCCTTGAGGCCATTGGGCTGGAACTCTGTTTAGCAAGTGTGACTAGGTTTTTTCATCGGGAAATAATAATAATAATAATAATAATAATAATAATAATAATAATAATAATAATAATAATAATAATAATAATAATAATAATAATATTTTTTAAAAAAATATATTGTATGCATCACCCCCCGGATAGCAGATAAAAAATGTACTTTTTTCAATATTGTTTGTCCGGATTGGAGCTAATGCTATTTTATTCCTGGTTTGTTGCAGTTTTCTTTTTCTGCTTTACTGAGCTAATACAACGAGACATCATTCTCATCTTTGAGGACTGTGTATAGTTGTATTACAGACTTTTGAGCTATCACTGGGGGCATTACAGTGATTCAAGTTGGAGTCCACATCACGGGACTAGGCTGATTCAAGTTCTTTCTGCATGGCCACACGGGCAACAGAACGAATTTTCACTGACCTGTCTCACACGGGGACGTCAGACAAAAGCAAATATTAATATATGCTACAACACATAATCCTCATAGTGTCTATGCCCCTGCCGATGCCGGCCGACATCCTCTGGTGCCGCCCGGCATCTATTTTTTAGTAGCTACAATATTCTTTTAAAAAATTCCCGAGACAACCGGTGCTGTTTTTGTGAAAAAAACCCTAGTAAAATGCTGGAAAAATCCCTAGTTGAAAAATCTACTGTCAAAATTTCAGCTCCGAGTCCTTTGAGCAGATGTTATTTTTTAAAATTTCAAGTTCAAAGTCCTGACCCTCAGGGCGAAAAGCACGGTGGCAGACTACTCAGACTAGCACTGGCAAGCTGAGATGTGCCTCCACGTGTTTGCAAGTATACCGAAGTTAAAAGTCACCTGCTTTATAGATCAGGATCGTCCGATTCCTCACCAAGGTCATCCACCTCTTCACCATGTGCCTGTTTTGAATGAGGGAAGGCCTCGCTGCCTTCATGTTCTTCTTCCCCCACTTGGCTGGCCGTGCCACGAAGAGAACCGGCTTCGCCGTCTCACTGCTTGCAGCAGCCTTGCTCGCTGCTGGGATACAGTAAACGTCCTCATCCTTGGGCTTTACCTTCCGGACACAGATGATCTTCTTCTTCTCAACGTAAAACCACGAGCACTGCACGGGTGGTGGTTCAGGCTTCTCCTGACACATTTCGCATCGCTTAGCGCCTGCTGGGTTTTGGTATGTACCCTTGGCACAAGAAAATGCTGGACTTGCGTGCTTGTCCTCTGTCTGTGCTGCATCAATCTCTTTTTCCAGAAAAGCAAGATGTACCGCTTCAACCAGCTTACCTGCTATATAGTTATGAATAGATCTCGCGCCCAAATCCTCATCATAATAGCACTCGCTGACGAAAAGCGGTAGGCTAGGGTGGAAGGTCAAGTGCAAGCTCGGCAACGGCTTGGTCTCACTTTCTGGTAAGCCGCAGCTCCGAGCACATTTCACACACAGAAATTTCAGCCACTACACGAGCCTCCTCTGGGACAAACTTGGAAAACGGCACCACATGGCTGATCCGACCCGTGACCGCTGGAGTGAACAGTCTTTTCATAACGTCTTTGCAACGCTGTTCCACATCCGTTCTAAGCTGGTCAATATCACTTTTGGACTCGGCTTGCTTCAGCCTTTGCTGGTTGCCTTTGTCATTAAAAAACTGCTTGATAGTTGGGTCCAAAGCATTTGTGGTGAGGATAAAAACCATTTGGGAAACATTTATGTTCTTGCCCTCTGCCACGCGATTATCACTCCACTCGCCATTGTCAAAAATGTTCAGAAAGCCTTCTTGAACTTGCTGCGTTGTTTTCTCGAACTCGTCAAGCAGGATGACACAGGGTTTCCCGTCATGCTCAACCATGAAGTTGTTGAGTTCAGACCCCTTTTCATACCCAATGAAAGGATTCTTCGGTCCTGCACACCAGAGACAACCCGCATTCGGATGCATGGCATACAGTCAAGATGATGTGGAATATCAGAACATGTTGTAACTGCCTCTATTGAGCATTCCTTTATCATCCACCTCTGATCTCATTTTCCTCGGGCAATAATATGTCTATGATGATTCTAAAGTCAAGATCTGAAGCTTAGGACAAACGCGTTTGAAATAACTGCGCTCCCCGAGGACACATCCAAAATAGAGATTGAGAAAAGTCAGAGATTGCGATGAGTTACGTCCGCAGTAAGAAAAAACTTATC
>WBZZ01000509.1:0-5000 GCA_019918135.1 Paulinella micropora
TGAGCGAAGCGAATGAAAGTGTAGTTGATAAATATCACTTCTTTGAAGAAGGTGATGGAAGGCAAATGCCAATCAATAGTGTTAGGATTCCGACATAAGTATTAGCAACCTCACAAGGTAAGTTCTTTTCAGATAGCCTCACGATACAAAGGGTTATAATGGAGATAATGAGACCCATTTGAAATAAGTATTTAATAAGTCGGCTGTCGGTTGGTCTGTTTTTATACAACAACAATTCCAGTTATCTTCTAACTCATGCTCTAACTTTTTTTTCCTCAGTCTTTAGTTCTACTTCAAGAACACGAGACTTTAATTCTGGAGTTAGTTTCGCCATCCATATCCATAATAGGTGATGGTCTGTGAAGTCTAGTCGTATTGTTTGACATTTCCTCTAATTTCTTGTAGTATATTCATAAGATTTTTATTTTCTTTTTCTAAATTAACTACCTTTTCCGCCATGTGTTGAAAAGCACTGACTAATATCGGTATAAAACTTGTATATGTTATGCCTTCAAGGTAGCCATCTCCATCGTCCCCTTTTATTCCACTTTCAGATACAAATTCAGGAAATATTTTTTTTACTTCATCCGCAATAAATCCGTGGTTCTTTTGTTCTTTCTTTTCGTCTGATTTCAAATAATATGAACAACAATTTATTTTCATTAGTTTCTCACAACAATCCCCGCAGTCTAATGTTTTAATATCTGATTTTAGTCTCCTGTCCGATGAGTTTGTCCAAGCACCATTGAGAGGAATATAGTTATAACTTCCAGAAGGCTCGCTGAAGAGTTTGAAGTAGTCCAAGCATGAACCAAACCAGTTGAACCACAAACTACTCCATAATTCGTATATCCGCCCGATTTCAAAAATATTTGTGGGTCGTTAGTATAAGCAGGTCTTTTTCTTAATGTTAAAAATCCACTGGATGCTGTTGTGATGCTTAAATCTCCCGATGTATTAATGTTCATCGTCTCAGTGTAAGATATATTGTTTCCCGCCGTTGTTCCTGAATTATAATAAAAAGCGAGTTTGCCACCTTTTTGAATTAGAAAGTTTGAACCGCTGTGGCTTGATTTCCAGTTCGTGCCGTCAAAATAAGCATCAAAACTTAAATTGACATTGTCGTGCGCCCAATTCAATAATTGAAATGTTGGATAAGCATCTGTGGATATTACTACTTGTAAGTGTGCTCCTCCGATATTTGAAGCCGTCCCGTATAATTCTAAACCTGCCGTTGCTCCATTTGATGATTTTGTTGAGTTGCCTATGATTATCGGTTTGCCTAGTGCTGTTGTTATTTTGTCGCTCGTTGTTAATGTTGTTGTTGATATCCCCGAACTAGCTGTTATCAATCCTTTTGTCCATAAAGTGCCGTTTGCCCCATTCAATGACATCAATAATTGTTCTGACGAATTCTCCCATATAAAACCATCCAGTGGAAACATTACTTACCCTAAATCTAACAGCAAAGGAAGTAAAATCATTGCCAGCAACCGCAGACCCTCCTGCTAGACTTCTGGTATTTGTAACTCCTCCATTTGTTGCCATATAAATACCATAATTTGTATTGCCAGTGTCCCACAAAAATATTCCTCTTGTATTGCCTCCATTCGTATTTCCTTGTATAACTATGCTAGAACCTCCTGTCGCTGTTAATAGTCCGCTCGCCGTTAATGTTGTTGTTGATATTCCAGCAGTCGCCGTTAATGTAGTTCCCGTTATTGTTCCGCCATTTGTTATGTTGTTTGAGTTCATATCCAAAGCACCATAAAACCGCATACCGCCAGCATTGTTAAAACGGACAATGTCAGACGAAGCACTTTTATTGTACAAAAGTTTTGAAATATAAAGTCCCGTCCCTTTTACATCAAATGCTACATTCGTAAATACATAACCTCGTTGGTTCGCGGTTCCACTTGTAGCGGTATTTAGAGTAAATAAGAAATATTTGGTAATCTCCTGGTCTGTGAAAAGAATATATCACCTCCATTTTGGTTTAATATCCTCGCCCCATTATATGTTATATTTCCGCCATTAGTGATAGTTTGATTATTAAAATCGGCATTGTTCGTTAAAGTTAGATATTTTATCGTAGTGCTCGCACCATTAAATGTTTTACTTCCTGTTATGGTTTGGTCTCCTGTTAGTTTTACATTTTGCCCGTCCCATGTGTCCGCATACTCTTTTGTCGCTCCGTCTGTCGCTAATGTTGGAGTTCCAAGGTTGGCTATTTTGCTACTATTACAATCTAACCCCGAAGCATTTACCCAACCGACTATCGTCCCGTCAATAATAAAACTTATTTTTTTCGCAGAAATTTCAAAGTTGTAATATGTTGCAGTTTTCATATCCAAACTAGCAATTGACCCAATATTACTGGTAGAATTGAAAACGATAAATGTGCCCTTTGTTGTTGAATTGATTGAATTTCCCGTTATTTCAACACCACTGCTATATGTCTTAATTCCTGCTATGGTTTGGTTTCCTGTTAGTTTCACATTTTGCCCGTCTAATGTATCCACATAACTTTTATTTGCTCCGTCCGTTGTTGCTGATGGTGTGGCTAAGTTTGTTATTTTGTTGTTATTCAAAGATAGTGTAGTGCCAGTTGCGGATATAATTAAAGTATTACCCGAATATAACTCTACATACGAACCAGTTATTTGTATCGGATACCAAGTCGCTGTTGCTGTCTTTTGTGCGGCAATCATTCCTATTTTTGTATCAAAGGCTATGCCAATACCATCAAAAGTTGTAGGGTTGGACGAACCACTTACTTCTAAAGTTGATGTAAATTTTTTATTCCCTGCTATGGTTTGGTCTCCTGTTAGTTTGACCACCGAAGTATCAAGAACGGAAACATCCACACCATCAACCAAATTTACATTTGTTATGCTTTGGCTTTTCATATCAATCCCCGCACTCGCATTTATTATACTGCTAAATGTCTTAATACCCGCTATGGTTTGGTCTCCTGTTAGTTTAACCACCGAACCATCAACTGCGAGATTTGTGAGATTAATTCCATTATATGTAGAAGCCCCTGAAATAGCATAACCATTCATATTGAGTGCCCCCGTCATACTGGCTGTGCCGTCTAATCTAAGAAAGGGTGGTGTGGTGTTTCTCCATTGCCCCGTGCTATACATAATCAGTTGATTATCTGCTGGAAAGCCTGATATTGTCACATCGCTATGTGTGTCTATACTTCCAGATGCTGTCACCTTATTATTATTATCATTATGCTCAAATATCCATTCATCAACACCTTGTCATTTAGTAAATTAACTCCTGTTATATTCTTCATTCCCATACTAATGTTGCCTGTTTCATCAACATTTATCGGAAATGTTTTATTAACCCAGTTTATTGAGTTATATGTTAGATAACTATTCATCGCCACTGGTGTTGTTATAACCACATCTGAAAGTGTATCAATTGAACCAAGGGCTGTATTCTTTCATTTACCTTTTACATCGTTGTAAGTTAAGTATTGTCCGCTTGCTTGTGCAAATATGTTTGTGTCAATCAAATTATATAAACTGGTTTGGTGTGGATTGGAAGTATTGCTTCTGTGTTGAGTTAAGGCTTTGACTTCATCATTATCCCTTACTCGTTGCTCTGTGTAGTATAAACGGCTTCCTTCTTTAATGTCTGTTGTTGATTTGGTAGATAATCTTGTGTCAAATCGTAAATCGGTATAGTAGAGGTTCAAAGGGTTTTCATCTTCTGGCACTCTGTCTGTGTTTAAGCCTGTGATATTAGTATTAGTAAGGTCTAAGTTAAGTATATCTAGACTATCAACGGCCAATTCTGACAATCCCAAGAGCGACTTGAAGGAGGAACCTGCCATATTCGTATATTAAGCAAAAAAAATTAAGAAAAAATTAATCGGAAGCGATGTTTTATGATGACGAAGTCAGAATAAAATATCAATTAATTAATTATTTAAAAAATACTAAAATATAATAATCTTAGTATAAATGCAGTCTCCCGAAGCAAGTCGTAAGAATTGGGGGAGTGCTGTGGAAGGAATAAAAGCGAAAGCGAAGCAACGAAAGATGGAACATGCCAAAAAGGTTTTGGAACAATACCGAAATGCGGTTAAAAGCGAAGACGAAGACATGGAACAAAAAATAGCAGAGATAGAAAATAAAAATGTGGCTACCGATATCATTAATGAAAAGGAATAAGATGACTCACCAGAGCAAAGCAGTGATAGTGAGGATGAGGTTGATTTTACTGACCTGATAGCAGAAAAGATGGCGAAAATGAAAATCAAAAGAGCGAAATCGGAAACTAAGAGAGAAAAGAAGAAGAGTAAGAAGCCAGAGCCTGAGAGTGAAGAAAGTGAAAGTGAGAGTAGTGAAGAAGTAGAACCGAAACCTAAGAAAGGTAAGAAGTCAAGTAGTGTAAGTGTAAAAGTATATAATCAATCTTCTGGTGGTGGTAAGAAGGAAAAAAATAATGATGTTGAAAAATGTTTCTTAAAGTTCTAATCCCACTTATCTTTTCTATAATTTTTTACATAGTTTTTAATTTGTTGTTAATTGTAGTTGTATCGATAAAAATATAATCTATTTCTTCAAGATATTTTACATTCTTTTTTTCAAAATTCTTAATCCTTTTTATAAGTTCATTTCGTCTTTCATTCAAAATACTTTGAATATTTTGAATTTCATCAAAAGTTTCTTTCTTTGTTCCTTTCCTTATTTTTCTGTATAAAGGTATATCATGAACATCATCTCTAAATTTACTTAAATCATTGTTTAGTTTTTCAATCTCTCTCGTTATATCTTCACTTAATGAAATGTCATTGGTTGGCTTAATAGCGGATTGTTTTTTTTCCGAAGTTTTAAACTTAGGTGGTGGTTTCGTAGTTTTCTTAAATTTTTTCTTTTCCGAAACCATCATTCCATAATGTTCCAACAATTTAAGCAGTTCTGCCTTTTTAATTTACTAATTTTCGGACATCGTCTCCGTTTTTCTTCGCCTAATAC
>WBZZ01000509.1:10000-12500 GCA_019918135.1 Paulinella micropora
AAGAGAGAGAGAGAGAGAGAGAGAGAGAGTGGAACAGGGAGGAAGGAATGGGAAGGAAACGTTCAAGTTAATAAATTCAACTCTGCGAATGTAAGCTTTTTTATTTTTGATTTTCGCATTCGGACACAACACCGGAAAAGTTATATTAAATAAATATTAATAACTATATTAATAAAGTGAAACCGACTGACCGACCGGCTGTACATACATACATACATACATACATACATGCATACATGCATACTCACTCACTCACTCACGGTTAGAACTAATAGTCAATATTAATGGTTACATGGGCCGGCAGTATAAGAGTAACGGTGTCGTTATGTCCGTTACTTGTATCCGGCCAGTCATATTACTCTGCGCTGTTGGTTGGTGCGGCGTTCTATTAAAGCTTTGTTGCTGCAGACGCGGTTGTAGTGAGTTCTGGATCTTTATATCAAGTTATATTGGTCTAACAGGTTATCGAGCCTTGAAGTGCGAACTCTGACACAGAGCTTTAATCGCCCACACACAATTTCGGTGAGCTGGCATTAGGCAGTCACCAAATAGTGTACAACTCTTTGACGTGCTGAAGGCAGTCAAGTGTCCGAACAAGAGACGTGCGATAGGCAGTCTCTGTAATCGTTATCCGTGGGTAGACTAGGTACGAAAGGTACTAGACACCCCACACTTATTTTCCCCTACATATTTACCCTCACTCACCTCGAGTTAGTGAGTTATTGCTAGTCGAGCGTACCTCCTATCTTGCGCCCTTTGCGCACTAGAACAACATGGCTTCCAACCCCATGTTTGATCTAGCTAAGTTCAGAATGGAGCCTCCCAAACTCCATGATGACAAACCGGACTGGGATTTGTTTCTCTACACACTACTTGCTGTGATTGGAGCAACCAATCCTCTCGTCCTTTCTGTCATCCCTGGATGTGAGGACCACCCATTCGTCAGAGCCCTGAAATCGCCTAACGTGGTAGTTCCACCTGACTCCCCTATAGATGAACCCTGCTTTCCCCAAAGAAGGCAGAGGACACCAATACTGGAGTCAAGAAAGAACTAAAACCGTCAGAGACAGTGAAAACTGAGCCTAAACTAGACGAGTCGGGTGCTTCCGACCCGGTCATCATCCCTACTGAGCTGAAAGGTGAAGTACCAATGTTGACCCTAGGGAGCAAGCCCACTGGCTTGTTTAGCTCTCTGGCAGCAGCTAGGCATTATGAGGCAGTTGAAAAACAAAAGAAGGAGTCCCTCAAAAGGATTCTATTTGCTTACCTGCTGCAGTCCTGCTCCCATGACCGCAAAGTCATGGCAGTAATGCGGCAGGGAGGAACGGATGGGGTTGTATGTTTTCTTGCCTTACAGAGGCATTACGGAGGGCTTGAATTAGTCAAGTTCCAAGAGGACCAGCAGGTCATTTACCACTCTTATCCCAAGAGGATGAAAGATGTGAGTACATGGCTGGCGGAATACCTCAACATAGTTGAGAAGCAAGAACAACGGATGAAGTCCCCCATCCCCGTTCCGATGAAGGCTGACATGATTATAAATAAACTAAAACACCTACCTCCTTTTGCTTGCTACTATGATAATGTTTGGTTATCGCTTCTGCCTCAACAGAGGCCTGCCTGGGCACATTTCTTGCAAGAACAAACCATTGGGCCAACTAGGGGGGGTCGTTTTTTCCGAAATTTTGGTGGCACCGACAGGGCAATAATAATAATAATAATAATAATAGTGCTTCTCTGTCAATGGCTGATGCAAATCTGCACATGCGCCTCCATCGTCTCACCCGTGAGGGGAGTACGAAGAATTGACGATAGGCTCTAATGACACCCCCGCACGGGCAGTTCCAACACTTCCAGACGGACCGGTATGTTCAATAAAAATACTGTTGGCACCGACGGGAATCGAACTGGCGACAGGGCCCAGATGGTAGAACTTGACCACTGGGCTATCACGGTGTCCATAAAATAATAATAATAATAATAATAATAATAATAATAATAATAATAATAATAATAATAATAATAATAATAATAATAATAATAATAATAATAGTGCTTCTCTGTCAATGGCTGATGCATTTCTGCACATGCGCCTCCATCGTCTCAGCCGCGAGGGGAGTACGAAGAATTGACGATAGGCTCTAATGACACCCACGCAAGGGCAGTTCCAACACTTCCAGACGGACCGGTATGTTCAATGAAAAATACTGGTCCAGACGGACCGGTATGTTCAATGAAAATACTGGTGGCACCGACGGGAATCGAACTGGCGACAGGGCCCAGATGGTAGAACTTGACCACTGGGCTATCACGGTGTCCAATAATAATAATAATAATAGTAATAATAATAATAATAGGCTTCCTCAGACTATAGCATCAGATCCAGATCCTGGACATGTGCCTCCATAATAATAATAATAATAATAATAATAATAATAATAATAATAATAATAATAATAATAATAGTGCTTCTCAGTCAATGGCGAATGCATTTCTGCAC
>WBZZ01000509.1:17500-20000 GCA_019918135.1 Paulinella micropora
GCATCGGTATGCATTGGACTGCATCTGGATTGCATATGGATTGCATCTGGATTGCATCTGGATTGCATTGGATTGCATCTGGATTGCATCTGGATTGCATCTGGATTGCATTGGATTGCATCTGGATTACATTGGATTGCATTGGATTGTATCTGGATTGCATTGGATTGCATTGGATTGCATTGGAATGCAATGGATTGCATTGGATTGCATTGGAATGCATTGGAATGCATTGGATTGCATTGGAATGCAATGGATTGCAATGGATTGCATGGGAATGCATTGGAATGCATGGGATTGCATGGGATTGCATTGGAATGCAATGGAATGCATTGGATTGCATTGGATTGCATGGGATTGCATGGGATTGCATGGGATTGCATTGGAAGGCATTGGAATGCATTGGAAATGTGTGAATACATGGTTTGGTCACACTGAGGAGACTGACCGAGTGGTTATTGATACATAAGTTTTGATTAAAGTTTTTTTTTCTCCTGTCTTTTCTTTCAGCAACCGGTTGGCTGATATTCGACGGTACGCATTGAAGGCGGAAGTGACGGATGTCACTATGGGACTTAGTGATGGGATGTCACTATGGATTTCGAAGTGATTACCGTACTGAATTGAATGGTTTTGAAGCCGGCTGGAAGGACTGTCACTGAAATCTATACGGTATGGGACGCACTGTATAAATATGGAGTGACATGACGGTAAAGCCATTCGGACATCTATGGCTGCGTGTCAGATTTCAGTCACTTGGGCAGCTATGACATAGCTGAAGGAGCCGTGGGAAGGAAAGGGCTATAAAGACGGAAATCATCGACGGTTTCGATAAGCAAATATGTCATTCATCATATGTTATGGCATATTGGAGGTCACGGACTTTTTAGCCCCTGAGGGAGGTATTAAGAGCGGGCTGTCGTACCGGACGAGCGGAGTGTATGATGCTACACTTTCAGTATATTATCCGCAGATGAAGGACTCTGCGCCTAGAGATGATGCTACCGCAACACGATGCCTATGCGTTGCTCATGTTTACCTCAAGTTGTGAACTTTGAGTGGGTATGAGATAATCGGCTAACGATACGTTGGCTAATTTTAATACATCGCGGGGGCGGGATTCGTGGCGGCAATAAAGGCGTGGTTGGACGGAATATGTTGCCTATTAAAGGAAGCATAGAAGGGGTGAATGGAAAGGCGAGGGCGGAGGTTACGGGGACTATGGTCTTGACCATTGAACTCTACTGCGGTATTATTATTAAAGTCCTTTGACATCCAGTTCTATGTCTGTCCGGAGTATTCGGGAGAGTTGCTGATTGGATTCATGCAACTCAATAGGATGAATACATTAATTGATTGCCGGTCAGGTTTAATGCACTACGGAAGTAGTGATGACGACGCGGAGGATATGGTGAGGGGCCGGTCGGAGGTTCCTCTCTTCCGTACGGATACTTACGCGGTGTCATACACTAAGCACGGCACGGACGGCGTCGGTGACCCACATGCAATGGCGCGAAGCGCAAGGGTGCAGATGGTCATACCGAAGCCATATCATAACCCGGCGTTGGACAATTATTATAAGGATTTCCAACCCGAGTACCGCAGGCTTGCGGGAAAGGCTAGGAAGGTTGTTCGACGTTGGGAAAAGGCAACGGTGGAGGACTTAATTCAGGGCCGGTCGGCTCAGATTATGGCTTGCACCATGGAAGAACATAACATGAAGGTGGAGGCAGGAATGGGCGGGTTCAGGGATGGAAAGAAGGGGCCTTATGTGTTCCTTCAGAACCAGTACTGCTTCCATGCAAAGGCATCACGGGCCAATATGCCGTTGTTGAACCGTTGATGTCGATGTGGGTGTCAACGGGGGGAATGGAGGACGAAATTTTGGATTTCGTGGGGGACATGTGGGATGACAAACCTCTTTGTCCGCGGAATTCCGGAGAGACAATGAAGTGGCTCACGAAGTATTTTGCGGGTGATAAACCGTTCTCTATTGTCTTACCGTTCCATGACAACGCACTATGGGCGGATGAGGTTTTGGACCGGATCGCGGATCACCCAATCCCGGTGCCATCTAGGAAGCAACATTTGGTGATTGCATGTAGATTGGGCACTAGGGAACAGGGGTTGGCATATCGAAACTCACTTAAAGGGTGTGACCTTCAGAAGGTGCGGGAACAAGCGTTCACGTGCTTCGCAGGGTTTTACACGAAAAGGGCGCCTATCCAGTATGCGTTGATTCTGGATCGGATGGCGAACCTTGGGAAATGGGATGAGTTTTCGGAAGTCAAGTACCATCAGAAGGAGGTGGAAATGCCCTCCGAGGATGGCCTGGTGGAGGATGCGTGGTCGGACATGGCTGAGGCACCCGAACTTAGGGATCGGAAGGATGCCCAGTCATGGGATGATAAAATTGCTCGGATGCGGGCGGATTGGAAAGGAAAAAGAAAAGAATCTTGAGAGCCTTCAGAAGGTGATGGCTAAGGAAAAGGAGATCTTT
>WBZZ01000509.1:25000-30000 GCA_019918135.1 Paulinella micropora
AATAAGGCGGGAACGCATGATCTTATCGAATACTCCCACTTCTTTCAAGCACGCAGCATAAGCAGCGAGCTGAAACCCCCCCTGGTCGTAGAGAATATCACGTACAGGGTACTTGCCTTCGAAAACTGCATGAAACTTTGCAGAAAGCTTGATGTGTTTGTCTGCTTGCACGGGGCTGTATGCCTTTGAGCATCTCAAATCCTCCAGAACAAGTACGAAACACCATCCATGGGGGCGGGATGGAACCACAAGACATCACATGTCCCACACAAGTTTAGCTTCTTGCTCCAGACAACTCCCTGCACAAGCACTGGTATCCAGCCCTCTGCTCGTTTTTGTTCATCTCTTAGCCACAGCTTTTTCGCAAGCGTTCTGTGTGAAGGATTAGCAATGCGCTCTTGCAAGAAATAATCAATGTGTTCTTGTTGACAAGGCGTACGGAGCCAGGAGGTCCTTGCAGCATCGATGATGATGCCTTTCTGCTTTCTTTCTTCTAACAGCCTATTTGCATGGTACATACAGACAGTGCGTACCTACATACTTATCTATCTATCTATCTATCTATCTATCTATCTATCTATCTACATCTATCTAACTATCTATCTATCTATCTATCTATCTACCTACCTATCTACCTACCTACCTACCTACTTATCTATCCACAAGGTGATTGCCTTGAGTAAAATAAGTGTCAACGAGTCTCATTCTTTTTCCTTTGATCCAATGGGAATCTTCAAAACGTTCATATTCCGATTCACTTGAAAAGGAATATGAACTTTGTTGAGGATTCCCAAATGAAACATACGCCTGACATGGTTGAGGATATGTAATTGGGGATGGTTGTTCTAAAGAAGACGTCGACTGTGCACCTGAGTGGTTTGGATTTTGCAAGGACTTACTTGCTTCCTTTTCCAGCATGAACTTCATGCCTTCGTTGAAGCTGCATGGCAAACATTGACACAGTGGCTTCTCACGAAACGTAACTTTTTTCTTATTGGCAGCCCTGCGATAAAATGTTAATTTCATTAAAAAAAATTATATACTACTTTTACTGTTGAGAGAGATAGAGAGGGAGAGAGAGAGAGAAAGAGAGAAAGAGAGAGAGAGAGAGAGAGAGAGTGGAACAGGGAGGAAGGAATGGGAAGGAAACGTTCAAGTTAATAAATTCAACTCTGCGAATGTAAGCTTTTTTATTTTTGATTTTCGCATTCGGACACAACACCGAAAAAGTTATATTAAACAAATATTAATAACTATATTAATAAAGTGAAACCGACTGACCGACCGGCTGTACATACATACATACATACATACATACATGCATACATACATGCATACTCACTCACTCACTCACGGTTAGAACTAATAGTCAATATTAATGGTTACATGGGCCGGCAGTATAAGAGTAACGGTGTCGTTATGTCCGTTACTGGTATCCGGCCAGTCATATTACTCTGCGCTGTTGGTTGGTGCGGCGTTCTATTAAAGCTTTGTTGCTGCAGACGCGGTTGTAGTGAGTTCTGGATCTTTATATCAAGTTATATTGGTCTAACAGGTTATCGAGCCTTGAAGTGCGAACTCTGACACAGAGCTTTAATCGCCCACACACAATTTCGGTGAGCTGGCATTAGGCAGTCACCAAATAGTGTACAACTCTTTGACGTGCTGAAGGCAGTCAAGTGTCCGAACAAGAGACGTGCGATAGGCAGTCTCTGTAATCGTTATCCGTGGGTAGACTAGGTACGAAAGGTACTAGACACCCCACACTTATTTTCCCCTACATATTTACCCTCACTCACCTCGAGTTAGTGAGTTATTGCTAGTCGAGCGTACCTCCTATCTTCCGCCCTTTGCGCACTAGAACAACATGGCTTCCAACCCCATGTTTGATCTAGCTAAGTTCAGAATGGAGCCTCCCAAACTCCATGATGACAAACCGGACTGGGATTTGTTTCTCTACACACTACTTGCTGTGATTGGAGCAACCAATCCTCTCGTCCTTTCTGTCATCCCTGGATGTGAGGACCACCCATTCGTCAGAGCCCTGAAATCGCCTAACGTGGTAGTTCCACCTGACTCCCCTATAGATGAACCCTGCTTTCCCCAAAGAAGGCAGAGGACACCAATACTGGAGTCAAGAAAGAACTAAAACCGTCAGAGACAGTGAAAACTGAGCCTAAACTAGACGAGTCGGGTGCTTCCGACCCGGTCATCATCCCTACTGAGCTGAAAGGTGAAGTACCAATGTTGACCCTAGGGAGCAAACCCACTGGCTTGTTTAGCTCTCTGGCAGCAGCTAGGCATTATGAGGCAGTTGAAAAACAAAAGAAGGATTCCCTCAAAAGGATTCTATTTGCTTACCTGCTGCAGTCCTGCTCCCATGACCGCAAAGTCATGGCAGTAATGCGGCAGGGAGGAACGGATGGGGTTGTATGTTTTCTTGCCTTACAGAGGCATTACGGAGGGCTTGAATTAGTCAAGTTCCAAGAGGACCAGCAGGTCATTTACCACTCTTATCCCAAGAGGATGAAAGATGTGAGTACATGGCTGGCGGAATACCTCAACATAGTTGAGAAGCAAGAACAACGGATGAAGTCCCCCATCCCCGTTCCGATGAAGGCTGACATGATTATAAATAAACTAAAACACCTACCTCCTTTTGCTTGCTACTATGATAATGTTTGGTTATCGCTTCTGCCTCAACAGAGGCCTGCCTGGGCACATTTCTTGCAAGAACAAACCATTGGGCCAACTAGGGGGGGTCGTTTTTTCCAAAATTTTCTATGATATTCAATTTTCTCAAACCTTTCAGAAATGATGGGAAATCATTTCCCCTATTGTGGCCGGAGCAGGGCTGACGGTATGCAGAAGCTGAAATTTTCAAGTGTTTGCTATGTCGGCTACGACGATTTCGAGAGGGAAACAAGCGGGCAACATGCTCAGTTTGTTAGGAAAGTTTGTTTTCCTTATTTCTAAGTATTTTCCTTTACCAAAATATGTTTTGCCTTGAAAAATTTGACTTGGGCGGGGCCGCAGTGAGGGGACAGCGTTGGGAAGGGGGGGGGGGTGGAGAGGGGGAAGTAAAGATAAAAGGGCAAAGTGGGCAACATGCTCACCTTGTTAGGAAAGCTTATTCTGCTTATTTCTGAGTGTTTATATTTATTATAATATGTGTTGACTTCAAAAATTCAACATGGGCGGGACGCAGTGAGGGAACAGCGTTGGTGGGGGGGGGGAGGGGGGGGGGGAAGATAAAAAGACAGAGATGCAGTGTATTTGCACCTGTCTAAGTCAGATGCACGATAAGTCAGATCAATTTCTAATTTGATTATTGGATAAAACGTAACACCTGCACCTAATGCAACACAAGTCAAAGCCAACACATGAGGATCAGGGAAAATCACGTACCTTGGGTGCACTGATTGTAATGAGCTCATTGCCTCACTTACGAGGCGAGCAGCTGCTCGTCGTCATCAGAGCTTGAGGCTTCGTCGACGTCAACAGGCCAGTCACAAAGCTCGCACATGTCACCTCCTTCCGCGTTGTTGAATTTACAGCAGGGGCAGACTCACGGATCAGGGCCTGGCTGATTGGAGGTAGTGCCTTGAGCACGACCGCCCCTGCGCTTGGATGGCTGAGCCTGCTTTGAATCAGCTGAACTTCGAGCTCGCTTGCGTCCACGTCCACGTCCACCGGCTGCCCGACTTGCGCGGCGACGTCCCCGCTGCCGGTTGCCTCCGCGCGCGCGTACGCGACCACGCTCGTTGCCAGTTGCGTCTGAGGCATTGCGCTCACCTACAGTAAACATATCACAGTGAGTCCACGTCCCAAAGAAACAGCAACAAATACCGTTGTTTGATTGCTCTGAGTCAGAGGCTGACTGCTCAGGAGCTTGGTCATCAGAAGTCTCGGGTGCTGCAGCAGGTAGCTCCTCCTCCTCATCCAACCCACAGTCGCAGCCTTGGAAATGGCTCCATGCTGATTCCACCAACTGTGCCTTCTTGAACGGTTTGCGCTTTTTGCTGTCTTGAGTTGGCACACCGTGCATTCGTAGCCAGTGCTTGAGATCCTTGACTGCCATTGCGCTCGATGCAAACGCTTCCTTAGATTGGGACGCTCTCAGCAGGGCTGAAACTTTTCGCCAAGGCTCTGAAACGTCCAAACGCCAAATCCTGCGCAAACTTCTCTTCGCTTGTGAGCTCCCTTGCGCCGCGCCACCGCGGGTGAGTTGGAGGAGCTCCTTCGTTGACGAAATAGGTGCGGGGCAAGACACGAAGTTCATCAGGCGTCAATCGCGTGAGAGCGTCCATTTTGCCTGGCGATCGGGGGGCAACTCCATCCAGTTTAAAGGAATCTCGTCAATAAGCCGACATTCGGGAGAATACTCATTCCCACTTCCGTCAACACATGTCATGTGAGCTGGGCGGCCTGGCAAGCCGCCTTCGAAGTAGTCTCCGTCGATTATGATCCTAGTCAAGTTTTCCCTGCCAGAATCTCCTCCACGAAAGCGCGCTCATCAGGCCCAAGGTGCTTCGCCAAAGAACGAATATCTTTCTTTAAGCGTGCGTTAACGAAGTAACCGACAGGCAGCTTAGGAGGCAGGTCAACAGCTGCAACAAATATATCATAATAATAATTATGAGTCTGAATCAGAGCAGATGGCGGAAATAGAAAACAAAGTGATACTAGCGGACTGAGGCGAAACAGAGCAATACCGGGTCGCTTGACAAAAAATCGAAGCGGAGCTCTTGCGAAGGCGCAACGAGGTGGAATCACATGTCGAAGCAAACATTTTGAGAGGCAAGCTAGGTCGTTTCCTTACAGGCACAATCACGGTGGCACAAAGGACCTGGAATGTCTGCAATCCCTAAAACCAGACCCTCTCAAGCCATTACACGACCGCGACAACACCAGAATCAATCTGATGTCGGAGCTTGCAGCAGATATCCTGGCCACACGAGAGCGCACTGGAACGCGACTAAACCTAGTTAAATATCACC
>WBZZ01000509.1:35000-40000 GCA_019918135.1 Paulinella micropora
CTAGCCGTTACAACTGTTTTTTGACCGTTAGCCATTGTAACACCCACGGTATACTACATCGTTTTTACGCTATTAGGGTTTACGGGAATTTACTCGTGGAAGTAATTTCTTGTTATTAAATGTATTTTAAGACGAATTCTTATTACATTTCCGGTTCTGATTAATACATCCGGTTTTAACGTGGTTTTAGGATATGGAATATGAGAAGAAAGCTGGGATGCTTGGATCTCATAGGACCTTAAAACCTACATCTAACACGTAACCGTTTACCGGAGTGGAGAAAGGTTTTCAGGATGCAGATTACATGATTATGTAGCATCCATATTGAATAATCTCCCACATTAATAGCGTTGACCCGATCCTTCTACATCATATGTAGTAACCGTTTGAAGTTTTGGAAAAAGGTCACGGAAATTCCGTGAAATTTGGACCTTTTTCCCGTGACTGGGAATTTATGGCTAAATAAGGGAAATTGCACTTATGGGTTGTTCTTTGGGGTATGTTTTGGCATTTGTGCAGGTTACGGACGTAACGAAACGTGTCAGATGACCCTGTCAAAGGGACACTCCGTTTTTAACGGTTTTTCCCTCTGACTTCAACGGTTGTTTGGGTTCAGACTTGATTTCCCTTTCTACTTTAGAAGTGGAGGTTAGTTCTGAACCAGTTGTGCTCAACGTTATTATTAAATTCCTTTTTATTATTGAGCTCGTAAAGGTAAGACCTCCGGTCATAATACATTTGGAGTCCCTATGCCTTTTTCGAACTCATAAATTTTGGAATTTGGAACGACACACTCTCTGGTGACAATCAGTCACTGTTGTTGACTGTGTCTTGGTGAGAGCGTCAAGTAGCTTCTCAACTATCAGTACGCTGTACTGGTCGTGTGAGATAGTGCTTGCAGTCGTCTCGGGCAAGGGAAACTACAGGTGGTAAGGAGGGTTTTGGAGAAACAGGGAAGAACCCTGATCTCCAAACTTGGACCTTGACACCTAGGAGGTCAACATGTCAGCGATACTGGGTTTGGTGCTGACTTTGACCCATGGTATGTTTGTTTCGTTTAGCCTGGTGCTCTCTCATGGTTAGTTGAGTGAGAAGCACAGGTGGTTGAACTGGTCTGCTGTGGAAGATGTCTGCAGCTGGTGCAGGGAAGGACCCATTATGCGCCTAGCAGGCAGTGTCAGAGCGGCCAGCAATCATTATGGGAAAGAAGCATGCATTGTGTCTCTCTGTGGGAGGATGTGAGCTGGCGTGTTGTCTCTCTTTTTTCTCCTGTTGTGAGTGGAAGGGAGAGGATAGCTCTTTTATTTTTTTTCATCTGGGATGAGAGGGTGCATGTCTTTCTTCTCTATGCATTGGATTGCATTGGATTGCATTGGATTGCATTGGATTGCATTGGATTGCATTGGATTGCATTGGATATGCATTGGATTGCATTGGATTGCATCGGTATGCATTGGACTGCATCTGGATTGCATATGGATTGCATCTGGATTGCATCTGGATTGCATTGGATTGCATTGGATTGCATCTGGATTGCATCTGGATTGCATTGGATTGCATCTGGATTACATTGGATTGCATTGGATTGCATCTGGATTGCATTGGATTGCATTGGATTGCATTGGAATGCAATGGATTGCATTGGATTGCATTGGAATGCATTGGAATGCATTGGATTGCATTGGAATGCAATGGATTGCAATGGATTGCATGGGAATGCATTGGAATGCATGGGATTGCATGGGATTGCATTGGAATGCAATGGAATGCATTGGATTGCATTGGATTGCATGGGATTGCATGGGATTGCATGGGATTGCATTGGAAGGCATTGGAATGCATTGGAAATGTGTGAATACATGGTTTGGTCACACTGAGGAGACTGACCGAGTGGTTATTGATACATAAGTTTTGATTAAAGTTTTTTTTCTCCTGTCTTTTCTTTCAGCAACCGGTTGGCTGATATTCGACGGTACGCATTGAAGGCGGAAGTGACGGATGTCACTATGGGACTTAGTGATGGGATGTCACTATGGATTTCGAAGTGATTACCGTACTGAATTGAATGGTTTTGAAGCCGGCTGGAAGGACTGTCACTGAAATCTATACGGTATGGGACGCACTGTATAAATATGGAGTGACATGACGGTAAAGCCATTCGGACATCTATGGCTGCGTGTCAGATTTCAGTCACTTGGGCAGCTATGACATAGCTGAAGGAGCCGTGGGAAGGAAAGGGCTATAAAGACGGAAATCATCGACGGTTTCGATAAGCAAATATGTCATTCATCATATGTTATGGCATATTGGAGGTCACGGACTTTTTAGCCCCTGAGGGAGGTATTAAGAGCGGGCTGTCGTACCGGACGAGCGGAGTGTATGATGCTACACTTTCAGTATATTATCCGCAGATGAAGGACTCTGCGCCTAGAGATGATGCTACCGCAACACGATGCCTATGCGTTGCTCAGGTTTACCTCAAGTTGTGAACTTTGAGTGGGTATGAGATAATCGGCTAACGATACGTTGGCTAATTTTAATACATCGCGGGGGCGGGATTCGTGGCGGCAATAAAGGCGTGGTTGGACGGAATATGTTGCCTATTAAAGGAAGCATAGAAGGGGTGAATGGAAAGGCGAGGGCGGAGGTTACGGGGACTATGGTCTTGACCATTGAACTCTACTGCGGTATTATTATTAAAGTCCTTTGACATCCAGTTCTATGTCTGTCCGGAGTATTCGGGAGAGTTGCTGATTGGATTCATGCAACTCAATAGGATGAATACATTAATTGATTGCCGGTCAGGTTTAATGCACTACGGAAGTAGTGATGACGACGCGGAGGATATGGTGAGGGGCCGGTCGGAGGTTCCTCTCTTCCGTACGGATACTTACGCGGTGTCATACACTAAGCACGGCACGGACGGCGTCGGTGACCCACATGCAATGGCGCGAAGCGCAAGGGTGCAGATGGTCATACCGAAGCCATATCATAACCCGGCGTTGGACAATTATTATAAGGATTTCCAACCCGAGTACCGCAGGCTTGCGGGAAAGGCTAGGAAGGTTGTTTGACGTTGGGAAAAGGCAACGGTGGAGGACTTAATTCAGGGCCGGTCGGCTCAGATTATGGCTTGCACCATGGAAGAACATAACATGAAGGTGGAGGCAGGAATGGGCGGGTTCAGGGATGGAAAGAAGGGGCCTTATGTGTTCCTTCAGAACCAGTACTGCTTCCATGCAAAGGCATCACGGGCCAATATGCCGTTGTTGAACCGTTGATGTCGATGTGGGTGTCAACGGGGGGAATGGAGGACGAAATTTTGGATTTCGTGGGGGACATGTGGGATGACAAACCTCTTTGTCAGCGGAATTCCGGAGAGACAATGAAGTGGCTCACGAAGTATTTCGCGGGTGATAAACCGTTCTCTATTGTCTTACCGTTCCATGACAACGCACTATGGGCGGATGAGGTTTTGGACCGGATCGCGGATCACCCAATCCCGGTGCCATCTAGGAAGCAACATTTGGTGATTGCATGTAGATTGGGCACTAGGGAACAGGGGTTGGCATATCGAAACTCACTTAAAGGGTGTGACCTTCAGAAGGTGCGGGAACAAGCGTTCACGTGCTTCGCAGGGTTTTACACGAAAAGGGCGCCTATCCAGTATGCGTTGATTCTGGATCGGATGGCGAACCTTGGGAAATGGGATGAGTTTTCGGAAGTCAAGTACCATCAGAAGGAGGTGGAAATGCCCTCCGAGGATGGCCTGGTGGAGGATGCGTGGTCGGACATGGCTGAGGCACCCGAACTTAGGGATCGGAAGGATGCCCAGTCATGGGATGATAAAATTGCTCGGATGCGGGCGGATTGGAAAGGAAAAAGAAAAGAATCTTGAGAGCCTTCAGAAGGTGATGGCTAAGGAAAAGGAGATCTTTGATCAGCCTAGGCAGGGGACGGTCAAGCATTTTGAGGCCCATCTCAGGAAGATTCCGGGGATGAATATCACGCATGCCTCTAGGAGGTCTGTCCTGGGCCGTAAGGAGGAAAGTATTGCCCAGGAGAAGGCGGAGGAGTTACAAGCAGATGATTTCACAAAGTTTTCGGACTCCCCGATTTCGTCGCATGTACGCATGGTTCCAAAGCCGGATGGAGCGCTGAGGTCTTGTGTGAATTACTATCGGGCTAACAAAATCATCGAGGGTGAGCGGTACCCGCTGCCCAAGATCGATGACTGTATGCGCAAGTTAAAACACGCAAAATTTTACTCTGTATTGGACCTCAAGAATGGGTTCTGGCAGATCCCGCTCAGCAGAAAGAGCAGGTGGCTTACAGCGTTTGTAGTGGGAATGACGCTATACCAATGGAAGGTATTGCCAATGGGTCTGAGGAACTCACCGGGCATATTTCAGGCAGCGATGCAGAAAATGCTCAGACGCCAGTTTGAGGATAAACGGGCAGGTGGGTTTATGGCGAAATATGGACAGAAGGCGGAGGATTACGCTTTCTGTTACATAGATGATATTATTATCTACTCCAATACCATGGAGGAACACCTGGCCCATATACAGGATGTTTTCCGACGGGTGAGAGAGTTTGGTCTCAAGGTGAACTTGGGCAAGTGCCAGTTTGCCACCCGACAGGTTACATACCTGGGACAGTAGCGATTGCGGCTAAGAAGAGGGATGCTGTGGAAGGCATTAAGCGGCCTCAGACGCGGTCGGAGTTGTTCTCCTTCATTGCGCTTGCGCAATATTACAGTCAGTTCTTTCCGAATTGGTCGGAGACGGTCAAACCGTTAAGAGAGCTGTACTTGAAAGGCGACATGCGAGAGTGGACGCCTAAACAGGAGGAGACGTTCGAGTTCATTAAGGAAATGTTGACTCGTGATCCCAAGTATAACAAGGATTGCATCTTGATGATGCCGGATGTGGATAAGCAGTATGTGCTGGACACCGATGCTTCTAAGTATGCGATCGGGGCGGTCCTACAGCAATACG
>WBZZ01000509.1:45000-47500 GCA_019918135.1 Paulinella micropora
GAGGAGGAGCAGGAGGAGAGTAAGTTATCTTCTTCTTCTTCTTCTTCTTCTTCTTCTTCTTCTTCTTCTTCTTCTTCTTCTGAGAGTAAGTTATCTTCTCAATCTGATGGCCACGAGTGGGAAGATGCTATTAGAAGATATGTAGGGGGCCGTACCCGTCTCCCTCTTCTTCTTCTTCTTCTTCTTCTTCTTCTTCTCCTTCTTCTTCTTCTTCTTCTTCTTCTTCTTCTTCTTCTTCTTCTTCTTCTTCTTCTTCTTCTTCTTCTTCTTCTTTGGGACCCAAGACTAGAACTCGGCGAGCGTTGCGTCTGGATTCGCCAGCTGTAGAAAGTTTAGCAGGGAGGAGAAGCACACGATTGGTGGCGATGCCCCGTTGGCGATGGACATTGTTCCAAGTTCCTCCAATCAATCAGAAGAGAGGAATTCTCGGGTGGATTCTATACGTCGAACCCATCAACGCGGGTCTTCCCTCCCCTACCCTCCCCCCCCTTCCTCCCCACTCTGCCTTGCCGGGCTACTTCTATTAATATATTGCTAATACTGCAACTGCTGCTGGACTGTGCACCCCAGTACCTTATTTCCATGTGTGCTGCTTTTGGGTATTTTCTGCTGTGCTGCTTTTGGGTATTTGCTTTTAACCCCGGTCTGGATTATGATTGATCGACTTGTTAGCAGCAGCAGCAGTAGTAGAAGTAGTAGTAGTAGTAGTAGTAGTGGTAGTAGTAGTAGTAGTAGTAGTAGTAGTAGTAGTAGTATTCTCCACTTGAGTTTCAACATTGTATAACATGGATGTATATGTAATTAACTATAATGTGTAATGGCATAATGGATACGCAAATGTATTAATGTAATACTATATGAATTGATGTAATATTGTATAAATCATCTATCCTCGGTTATGGTTTACATCTACCTGTTAGCAATGCAGCATGGGCTTTCTCTCTCTCTCTCTCTCCTGCTGTGCTGTTTCTGGGTATTTGCTTTTAACCCCCGTCTGGATTATGATTGATCGACTTGTTCGACATCTATGCATATTACATCAATTCATATAGTATTACATTAATACATTTGCGTATCCATTATGCAATTACACATTATAGTTAATTACATATGCATCCATGTTTTCAATATTGAAACTCAGGCGGAGACTACTACTACTACTACTACTACTACTACTACTACTACTGCTACTACTACTATTGCTGCTGCTGCTGCTAGACTGTGCCGTACCCTACCACTACTAATACTACTATAGCTACTACTGCTCTGTTGCACTGCACTGATCTACCATGCCCTACTTAGTAACCACTACAAATAGTACTAGCTATAGAACTACTACTGCTGTGTGTCGTACCCTACCCCACCCTACTCTGCCCTAGCTCTACCGTGGCTTGCCCTGCCCTACTACTACTACTACTACTACTACTACTACTACTACTACTACTACTTTTACTAGTACCACTACTGCACTGTCGTACCGGTACCCTACCCTACCCTACTCTCTTACCTGCAGCTGCCTTACTACAACTAACACTACTACCTACTACTGCACTGCTTTTACTAGACACTAGACTGAGTACTACTGTGTGACTGCACTGTGCACTATCTTACCCTGCCCTACTAGTATCACTAATACTGCTACAACTGCACTGTGCACCATCCTACCCTGCCCTACTCTGCCCTACTGTGGCTTAGCCCTACTACTACTACTACGACTACTACTACTTCTACTACTTCTACTACTACAGGTCGATTTGGTGAAAGGGCGATCCCCGAAGGCACAGTTCTTGACGAAAGGGAGGGTCGGCCCGAATGCCAGCAACTTTATTATTATGGCAGTATGTCCAGCAAGAAAGTCAATCCTGCGCAATACGAGCGGATAATGAAGAATCCGGGTGAGTATACATTCGCACAGGGTGAGACCTTGTATACGCTTAGTAAGCAAGATTACAAAGCGTTGGTGGACGGCAAAATGCATACAAAGTACGGTGGCGCGCTGGTTGCCCATGCGGAGGAAGGTTGTGAGAACCTTATGTTCACGCGTCCCCGGAGCAAGGGTGGGCTACCGCCTGCCAAAGCAGTGCGTTCGATAGACACCGGAGACGTCGGATTAATCTTTTATGGCGACAGGGTCCTCACTCACACAGAATTTCTTGCATTCATATTTACTTTTGTGGTAGTACTGGAAGCTTCAGCCTCACGGACTGCTTCCAATAGAGATGCCAAAGTGCATCACAGAGGTAGTACATCTTTGCGCATGAGATTTAGTTTTGTTTTTGCGCATCTGCTTGCATAATATTTATAAATAGGCAGGTGAGTTGGAGGTGATGGCATCCGTACTCAGGCCGCTGGATCAAGAGGATTTACAGGAGGATGACCACTCGCAGGAGGTATAACTGCTTCCTTTATCAAAATTTTTTACTTTGCAACTGATATTGTTTGCAAGATACGGATGCATCCGAGAGAAGGATTAGGACGCCCCGCAGTGCGTCACTGTCCT
>WBZZ01000509.1:52500-102500 GCA_019918135.1 Paulinella micropora
AATGATCACAGAGGTGGGGGGGAGGGGGGAGATAACACAATTAGAAAACCCAGTCAATTCAATAAAAATTATTTTAATCAATTGGGACAATCCAATTAATGCTATCTTCATTTTCTCCCACTTTTTTCATTAAGGCGGAAAGAGAAGGAAAGACAAGGATTTCCTCCCTCCCCCCAACCTGGAGCGAAACGAGAAAGTACGTTTTCTTTCTCGGGTTCCTCATGGTTCTGTCCAGAGGAACCCAAGCGAAAAGATAATTATCACTTCGCTCGTTATCATGGCGAGTAAAATACGTGACATCCTTGTGGAAGGCGTCAAAACCATTCACCAAACCGATGCCATTGGCAACAAACCCAGCAGACACACGTATGAGTTGCGTGTCTTTGTTTTCAGGGGCTTTCTTCTCAACTCGCGCCCAAGTCTTCCAGAAACCTACAACCACATTCGTTGTTATAAAAAAAGAAACAATTGAGTTAGGACTTACCTGCAGGGGCAGGGGTGGGAGTGATGTTCATTTCACCAACTCCTTCAACTAATTCGTCCGGCTCTCCCATTGTCTATTACACGCACCAAAAGCATGTGTAATAGAAATTTCTTTTGAATGAGAGTGGGGTTGGAACCCCTGGTTTTTAAAAAAAACCATGTATGTTGTTTCGGATAACTCCAAAAACAACTGACACTAAGTCTTTTTATTCCGAGTTGCTACCAACACTCTCGGTTCTGAAGACTCTGTGCATATTCCTAGCGTTTTCACGTTTAATATTTCTATTAATACTATCATTTACGTATTCGTTAATATCATCACTAGAGTATTTGTTAAAAGAAGAATTAAACGATAAATGTTCTTTCTCAATACCAACGAGAATTTTATTCAGGACAATAGCGGAAAGTTGGCCACGATTATCTTTTTTCCACTTATAGAAATTATCACGTTCTATGTTTATTTTTTCTTTCCAATTTCTTTTTTCTCAAGCGAATAAGTTTATCCTCCTCTACTTCATTATTTTCGATAGTCAATCGTTCTAACATCTCATTAATAGCCTCAACCTTAATTAGGTCTGGCTGTTTCTTTTCAATTAGAAGAGCGATTTCTTTATCCGCTTTAGAAATTCTTTCTTCACATCTTATTTTATCTTTCTTGAGTCTATCCCTTCCTGTTTGTCGTATTTCAAATTCCTCAATCCATTCATTTTTAGTTTTATTTTCTCGCGGAATTAGAGACATCACGGTTTCTAACAAAAAACCTGTCCAGACAGAATTCTGTTTTTTTGTCTGAAGCCTACAGACACCCAGACACCGCGGTGTCTGGGTGTTGCTGGTGGTTTTCCCGGAAATAGAATTTTCTAGAATTTAACGTGGCTGATAAATTCAAATACTTTTTTTTCTATATCGCTGGCAGGTTCTGTGGAATGGAAGACTAATGAGTTCAAGGCATTAATTGAAATTTTAGGTTGCGGGTTCAAATCCAGATGATGTTTTCCTATTCCGCATATCAGAACCTTTTTTTTATAATTTTTTTCGTCCGTATCAAATAATTCAAATACTTTCTTTTTTACCAATTTATTGGGTTTCATATGCTGGACAAATCGTTGGTAAGCACGCAGTGGAAAAATTGGTCGCCAGTTCAACTCTGGATGATATGTCCATGAATATGAAACTCGTCTTTTTTTTATGAATATAAGAGCAGGGTGAGTGAAATACATTCTCCTGTTGCTGTCCAACCTTAAGGTCGGCCACGGCCAAGTCGGTTTTTCAAAGGTTGGACACTTTTTCCTTATTAAATTTCAATATTTATTATATAATTCTTCTTTGTATTACACATTTTTTATATTGTCCAACCTGTCCAACCTTTTATTTAAAAAAAGTAAAAATTTTTTCCTCTCCCCTTTTTATTATACCCCCTCTAAAATAGTTTTTAAAAAAAAAGGGTCGGACTCGGACAGACTTGGACACTATTAATACTAAGACGAATCGTCTCACCTAGCCTGCTCAATACCACTCTCAAGTGTCCGAGTCACCACAACGGCGTTTTCGCGTTTCTAGCGCGGGTGTGCGGATTTTCTATTTAAAATAACTAAAATAATATAATTATATATATAAGAAACATAATGCCAAGGACACCTCAATTCACCAAGGAAGAAATCGTTCAACTGAGAAGGGAAAGGGCGAAAGCATTTTTGAAGGCTCATCCTGATAAGAAGAGGGAAAATGCGAAGGCATACTATTATAAGAACCAAGAGAGAATAAAATTATTACGGAAGGAGAAATAAGAAAAACAAAAAGCTGAATTGCTTGAATTACGGGCTTTTCGTAATAGTATGTTAAACAATATATAGTTTATTTTTTATATATAAATATATACACTATTATATAAACCATGGACACCTCTCACAGCCGATCGTATTGGACATATGAAGACTTACAACTCCATTTGGATTACGTGAATGGAAGTTATTTTCTAAATCTAGTCAATGCCGTTTCGTTTCTATCACCCGATGGAAAGTGGAACACGAACGACTGGAAACTTATGGAAAGTATAGAAAAAGGGGAAGAACAATATTGTTGTTGCTCACACGAGATTACAAAGAATTACATCGTAAAAAATGTAAAAAACGGAAGCGAAATGGTGCTAGGCTCTGAATGTATTAAGCGGTTTAAGAACGATAAAATGAACGAAGACCTATCGTTGCTTATCCGCACCCTTGACAATCCAAACATTAAATTTTGTTGTTATTGTAATAGCAACAGGGCAATTCCAAAAAAGATTGTAGAAAAGTATCCGAACAGGGACAAGTATTATCACAAAGCCTGCTTAATAAATAGATTGAAGCATTGCGAACGTTGCGGACAATTCAAAGGATTTATCCAATGCGGGTGCTTGAATAAGTAAGAAAAGAAACAAGTTGTTTTTTTGTCATAACGATATATAAAAAATTATAATTACCTATTAAGGACAATGATATACATGGATATACGGATATATAGAATAATTAATTTATTTTTATAAAAAAATCAGAGCGACTATATAACATGACCGCACCGACACTGACCAATGGACAATGGTATTGGAAACAAGAAGCACTGAGAGATAAACCACAAAATGCGGTTCTTATCAAGTGGGGAAATAAACAATTTACCACCATGCCATGCCAAGAAGATTTCATTGAATTGATTGAAAAAACGCCCGATGACCAAGAGCAATACTATGAAGTATTAATGGAAAACAAACCCCAACGAATGTTTGCTGACATTGATGGCGATAAATTATCAATCTCACGAGAAAAAATGTATGAGCGGTGGAACACGCTTATGGAAAACGTATTTGCTAATATGGGTTTGAAGTATAATCCCAAAAAAGCCAAATACTTGGACGCGAGCAAGAATGGTAAAATGTCGTGCCATTTTTCTTACGATAATGGCTTGGTATTCAAAAATTGCGAAACACAAAAAGAGTTTTGGAAGTATGTGGAAGTGGTGATTGAAAAAGATTACCCCGACCTTTGCTTCACGTTTGAACGAGCCGACAAGAATATTGAGTTGCGAACCATACTTGATATTTCCGTCTATAACAAAAACAGGGCTTTTCGCACTATCTACTCTCATAAAGAAGATAGCGACCGCGTTTTGCTTCCGTATTCATATACACCAACAACAAACACTTTGAAACTGCTACATGTGGAAATTGACGATTATCTGATTATGCGCCCCGATGACAATACATTTTACGATGTCAAAATTCCAGAATATACAACTATGAAGCGATATCAACATATTACATTGGACGAGATACGCGAAATTATACTCAGCAAAATACCAAATGTAGAAATTGTTGAAATAAAGCAGAGAATGTTTGTTTTAAAAACCATAGGGACACGAGTATGTATTATAAACGGAGAAGAAAATAAAAGCGACAATTGCTATGTAGTATGGAGAAGAGACGGGTTGTATTTCTACTGCCACGATAGCACTTGCGAGGGTAAAGGCATGAAAATTCATGAATTATCACCCCCTATCGTCCGTAATATCAACACGATTGATGACCTGCGCCGACTCGCCAGCGAATGTAAAAAGCGTAGAAAAATTCAAAGAGTTGATAGACACTGCTTTGGCCTGGATGAATGAATCATACACTTTTGCTAATTTAGCCAAGCCGACTATAATTGAAGAATATGTTGATTCCAAAGACAAGAAGGTATTTCGCTACAAGACGGAATCAGTAATGGAATCATTCTTCAAAAACAAAAGAGTAAAGACCAATCTATCAAAGGAGGACTGGATAGCACTAGGTAAAAACCCCGCCAAATTGAATGTTGTTGATTTGTATAAAATATTGACTACACACCCGAGAAGACGCGAAGTAAATGACGTAATCTTTGACCCCAAGGCATACTTTGATAACGACAAACAAGGGTTTTATAACTTGTTTAAGGGTTTTGAAATTCCAGCAGACACATTAGGAGACGTGAAATCATTCACGGCAGAAAAAGAAAAAAATGAAGCATTCTTTCAACATATCCTAAACAGATGGTGTGGGGGAGGCAAGACATATATAAAAAGGTGCTTGATATGTTTGCGAGCATTTACCAAAAGCCGTGGCAAAAACTACACTTATCATTAGTTTTGACAAGCACTGAACGAGCAGGTAAGGGTATTATTCTTGAAATATTCAAAGACATAATAGGCGCCGATTACTTCCAGCCGTCCGACGTTAGAGAAATATTAGGCGATTTCAATGCGCAACTCGCAAAAGCAATCGTAGTATTTATGGACGAAATGGTATGGGGTGGTGATAAAGAACGAGCGGGAACAATTAAGAAACTCGTATCAGAAAACACGCTCACTCTTAAACAAAAATATTCACCAAATCTAACATTAGAAAATATGTTATTTCTAGTCCTTGCTTCAAACGAAGAATGGGTAGTGCCAGCGGGAACCACTGAGCAACGATGGCTCGTCCTTGAAGTTTCTGATGAACTGGCACTTTGGCACACAGACGAAAAGAGAAAAGTGATTGCGGATATCAGATCTATTGACAGGCAACGACTGGCGAAGTTTCTTCTTGAACGAGACCTTAGCGAGTTTAACGACCGCGAAACAATCATTACGAAGGGGCTACGAGAACAAAAAGTGGAATCTCTTTCAAAGTTGAGAAAGTGGTGGTTGGATTGCTTGAACTTGGGATATATTACAAACCAATTTCCAGGAATTCGTTTTGGTGAAGAAGCTTCAAAAGAAGAATTGTATGATGTGTATAAAGCAAATGCGAATGACCCGCACACTTCGCGGGTTAGTTTCTGGACTGGTCTTAGAAAACTAATTCCAAATATGGTAGAAAAGAAGAAAACGATGGAAGCAGGCGCGCAAGTTAGATACGTAGATTTACCAACATTAGAAGAGTGTAAAAATCAATGGAAGGTTATTTATGGTGATAATGAATGGGCTTTTGACGATGACGACGATGACGATGATGACGATGAATAAACAATATTAAAAAAACAGATTTTTTTTGTTATGCTTATATATAGCATGCCATCAATCAAAGGAGATTATCTAAGTCAAATAGAAAAATGGACTCATTCAAGTAGCGACATAAAACTGCCAACAAGCAAATCGCTTAAACCTGAAATTGTCGCATTTTACGAAAAATACCGACCCGAACAACCCCCGCAGAGTGATAATGTTGAAGTTGTATTGCCCTCCGTTGATACATTGAAGAAGGTTGTTTTTGATGACGAACCAGAAGAATTTACGCCTTTTAAAGAAAGTGATTTGAGTGCTGGTATAACCGAAATCAAGGCTAACGTAGGAGAAGAATTGGCGAAAAAAGAATACCAGTTAAAACAGGTAAAGAATTACCAGTTTTAGAAGCATCCACGCCACCAAATGAGAAGAAAACACCAATTAAAGCAAAGCGGAATCCGCCCGAGAGCGGATATAGTTGCTATGAAATAATAACGGCACATTTGAAAAGTTTATTATTCCATTTACTAATTAGAAAATTAGAACTCGCATAACTTGATTTCCATCCGCCAGCATCTAAATACGCATCAAAAGTCATATTTATGTTATTATGACTTAAATTAGTTAGTTGAAAAGTGGGATATATATCTTCTGTTGTAATAGCCTGCAAATGTGCTCCAGTTGTATTATTATTATAAGTCCCATACAATTCTAAACCCGCTGTTGTTCCTATTCCTTTAGTTGTATTGCCTATGATTATTAGCATACCTGATGCCGTTGTTATTTTGTCGCTCGTTGTTAATGTTGTTGTAGTCATACCAGCAGTTGCCGTTAATGTAGTTCCTGTTATTGTTCCACCATTTGTTATGTTGTTTGAATTCATATCCAAAGCGCCATAACATCGCATACCACCAGCATTGTTAAAACGGACAATGTCAGACGATGCACTTTATTATCCAAAAGTTTTGAAATATAAAGTCCTGCTCCTTTTACATCAAATGCTACATTCGTGAATACATAACCTCTTTGGTTCGCGGTTCCACTTGTAGCGGTATTTAGAGTAAATAAGAAATATTGATAATCACCTGATGTCTGTGAAAAGAATATATCTCCTCCATTTTGGTTTAATATCCTCGCCCCATTATATGTTATATTTCCACCATTAATGATAGTTTGATTATTAAAATCGGCGTTGTTCGTTAAAGTTAGATATTTTATCGTAGTGCTCGTCCCGTTGAATGTTTTACTTCCTGTTATGGTTTGGTCTGTTGTTAGTTTCACACAATTATCATCCAGATATTGCCTATTTACCGCTTCATTCGCATTTTGTGGTGCTCCCAGATTAACAATCCGACTACTATTACAATCTAAGCCAGTAGCATTAAACCACGAAACAATCGTCCTGTCAATAATAAAACTTATTTTTTTCGCAGAAATTTCAAAGTTGTAATATGTTGCAGTTTTCATATCCAAACTAGCAATAGAACCGATATTACTGGTAGAATTGAAAACGATAAATGTGCCCTTTGTTGTTGAATTGATTGAATTTCCAGTAATTTCAACACCACTGCTATATGTCTTAATTCCTGCTATGGTTTGGCTTCCTGTTAGTTTCACATTTTGCCCGTCTAATGTATCCACATAACTTTTGTTTGCTCCGTCCGTTGTTGCTGATGGTGTGGCTAAGTTTGTTACTTTGTTGTTATTCAAACTTAATGTTGTTCCAGTTGCGGTTATAATTCAAGTATTACCTGAATATAACTCTACATACGAACCAGTTATTTGTATCGGATACCAAGTCGCTGTTGCTGTTTTTTGTGCTGCAATCATTCTATTTTTGTATCAAAGGCTATGCCAATACCATCAAAAGTAGTAGGATTGGACGAACCACTTACTTCAAAAGTTGATGTAAATTTTTTATTTCCTGCTATGGTTTGGTCTCCTGTTAGTTTAACCACCGAAGTATCAAGGACTGAAACATCCACGCCATCAACAATATTGACATTTGTTATGCTTTGGCTTTTCATATCAATCCCCGCAGTCGCATTTATTATACTGCTAAATGTCTTAATACCCGCTATAGTTTGGTCTCCTGTTAGTTTAACCACGGAAGTATCAAGAGCTGAAACATCAGCACCATCAACCAAATTAACATTTATTATGCTTTGCCCTCCCATATTTAATTCCGCATTTGCCGTTATGGCATTGCTAAAAGTTTTAATCCCTGCTATGCTCTGATCTCCTGTTAGTTTAGCCACCGAAGTATCAAGAACAGAAACATCAACACCATCAACTAAATTAACATTTGTTATGCTTTGCCCTCCCATTTGCCGTTATTAATCCACTCGCCGTTATTGCTTTCGCGGTTAATAAACCTGCTGTGTCAATTTCCAGAGCGGTGTCCCATGGAACAACATCCCCAATGGTGCTCCCAATACCATACAAAATTCTAAATTTATCATTAACTTTCGCGATCGCAAAACTTGAACTCGCATAACTAGATTCCCATCCGTTAGAATCCATATAAGCATCAAATGCCATACTTACACTACCATGCCCTAAAGTGACTAACGAAAAAGTAGGATAATTGTCTTGTGATGTAATTGCTTGCATATGCGCACCACCAGTTCGGTCGCCATAATTGCCATACAATTCCAATCCACCAGTAGCACCATTTCCTTTTGTTGCTCTAGCTATGATTATCGGTTTCCCATACCATGTTGATATTTTATCCACGAAATCCTTATTCCCCGTTATTGTTTGGTCTCCTGTTAGTTTAACCACCGAAGTATCAAGAACAGAAACATCAACACCATCAACAAGATTAACATTTGTTATGATTTGCCCTCCCATATTTAATGTTCCCGTCATATTGAAAGCACCATCTAATCTCAGAAAGGGTGATGTTGTGTTTCTCCATTCCCCTGTGCTATACATAAGCAATTGATTGCTGTTGGGTGTGCCCGTTATTGTTACGTCCGTTAATTTATCTAATTCAAAGTCGCTTATATAACTTGAAGTTAATGTAGCAAATGAAGTACTATTGCCCAACCCATCTGTTTTTAATACTTGATTAGCCGTGCCGTCTGCTAATGGTAAATCGTATTCGTTATTAATTGACACATAACCAGTATCAGATATCAACAAAGAGGAGTTATTATTTCGCGATGATATTGTTATGTCGTCAGTCCTTGCTTATATTGAGTTTGCTTCAATATGATCGCCATATAATACTCCATCAATTTCTAAATTCTCATCCACTATAACAGAGCAGTAAAAATGATATGTCCATGGATTGCCCAAATGGTTCATATTTTAATAGAATTATTTTATATCGTAGAATGTATAGTTAAAAAATATGAATATATTCGGCCGATCGCAAGAACAGCAGTCAATAGATACTAAAACTATTGCAATCACTGCTACCCCGACATTAACAAGAAACATTCAAAATGCGTATGTTGGTCTTGACGTTAGGTCGTGGATGGAAAGTTCCACATTCACTACTCTTTGCACGGGCGGATATGGTAGCAAAACAATATCTAATTTAGGATATGGTTATTTCATTAAAGTTGCTTTTCGCGGGTCTTTGAATTTGCCCGCCCCGACTGGAATAGGAACTTTCCAGTTCTGGTTTCATAAAACGGACGGAACAAATGTTGATGACTTTTACAGCGAAGTGCTAAATTATACAACCGCCATTGAGTATAAGTCTTTTGATTGTATATGGCTAATTCAAAGATACGGAGTCCAAATGAAAATGATATGGTTAATGACTTGTCCAAATCCCGCGGATACCACCAATAATACAACAATACAAATTTCTGGAAATACGACTAATGAGGTTTTATTAACATATGCGACAGATGCTCCAATAACATTGGAAGTATATTATAAAACGGCATCTGCGGATTATGTATCTTTTAAACCATCATATTTTAATATTGATGTGATGAGAGACATAGCGCTAACCGCCGCTTACACATGAAAGCTGTCATACATATCTTTTAGTGTCGTGAGTTTGCCCTCGTGTTGAGATAAGACATCGCGGAAAAACGTCTTATAATCTAACTTACCATATTTAAGAATAGGGCGTTGGTCTGGTGGTATGTGTGCGTATCTACTCTCGTGCCATTTCTTCATATCTTCCTGCATTATGGTGCGGTCTTCCACTTTCATATACAAGAAATTAAACGGGTCTTTTGATACTAGATTTTTGTATGATAGCGGGAAAAGTGTGGGGGTTGCTGTTCCTTGGTCTCTCGCTCTGGAACTTGACACATCGGGCTTATTAACAACGAAGGCAATAACAGCAAGTGGAGCGATAACGGCAAATGCGGGTATATCAACAACAACGGCAACCGCGAGTGGATTAATAACGGCAAATGCGGGAGTATCATCAACCACATTAACGGCAAGCGACAAAATAACAACATCACTAACATCAAATATAAGTAGGCCAATTATTATAGGTAATTCGTCAAAATCATTGAATGGGGCGACAGGTGGTTTAGAAATATACGGGACGGCTTCAAATATTGGAGGAGCACACTTACAAGCAATAACAACGGCGGATGGTTATCCAACATTTCAATTATTGAACTGGACGCACGACAATGTCAATTTAAGTTTTGATGCTTATTTTGATGGCACGAACTGGAAATCAAGCCACAGCGGTTCAAACTTTCTAATTCAAAAAGGTGGAAAACTCGCTTTTTATTATAATTCAGGAACATTGGTGGGAAACAATATATCTTACACTGAGGCGATGAACATTAATACGTCGGGAGAGGTAGTCATCCCAACAGCATCCAGCGGATTTTTAACATTAAGAAAAAGACCTGCTTACACTAATGACCCACAAATATTTTTGAAATCGGGTGGATATATGAATTATGGAGTAGTTTGTGGTTCAACTGGTTTGGTTCACTCTTGGACTACTTCAAACTCAACAGGCGAGCCTTCTGGAAGTTATAACTATATTCCTCTCAATGGTGCTTGGACAAACTCATCGGATAGGCGATTAAAATCAGATATTAAAACATTAGACTGCGGGGATTGTTGTGAGAAACTAATTAAAACAAATTGTTGTTCATATTATTTGAAAGCAGACGAAAAGAAAGAACAAAAGAACCACGGATTTATTGCTGATGAAGTTAAAAAAATATTTCCTGAATTTGTATCTGAAAGTGGAATAAAAGCAGATGATGGAAATGGAAATCTTGAAGGCACAACATATACAAGTTTTATACCAATATTAGTCAGTTCTTTTCAACACGTGGCGGAAAAGGTAGTTAATTTAGAAAAACAAAATAATAATCTCATGCTTATTATAGAAGATCTATCTAAGCAATTAGCAGAAATACGAGCAGTCGTTTTTTCAAATGTCAAACAATAATACAACTAGACTTCACAGACCCCCGCCTATTATGGATATGGATGGCGAACTAACTCCCGAATTAAAGTCTCGTGTTTTGGATATTGAACTAAAGACAGAAGAGAAAAAATTGACAATGAAATTGAGAACGAATGGAATTGCTGTATGTCAAATAAGAAAACCGATAGCAGAATGATTAAATATTTATTTCAAATGGTCATCATTGCCATTATAACCCTTTGTATAGTTAGGCTATCTGAAAAGAACTTGCCTTGTGAGGTTGCTAATACTTATGTCGGTATTTCGACTTTACTCCTAGGAATTTGCCTTCCTTCACCAAGTTCTGGGGGTGGTAAGAAGTAAATCACAAATTACCACATTCATATATATGTGTCATATACCATCTATTATCACCCGCGCACATCAAAGGCAGAGCCTCATCAAAACTACGACACATATTATTTCCGTTATTTATGAAAACACACTTAAACCCAGTATCTACCCCTTGCTTTATACAATAAACACACGATTCATTCTTTTTTTCCGAGTATCGCGAGTAAAAGTCGCAGGCAGTCCGCGACATAGCAAATCTAGATAATACGAATAGCAATATTAACAACATATATTATCCCTCTTCTTTAATTATATTTTTATAAATTACTTCTCGTTGCTTATCTCATAGCGGTAAGCGGTAAAGGATATTTTCAGGTTTTCTAAAAATGTTGGGGTTTCTATTCACTAAATTCTGAGTGATGCGGATTTGGTCAATTTCTTTCCCTAGCCGTTCTAGTTCCTCCAGTTGTTGTTCGTCTTTGCTTTTTTCCTTTTTATTATTGTCCATGTTATATAATAGCGGATAAAAAAAATGCGGTTTCAAGAAAAAATGGTTTGAATATTACAATCGGGTCAAAAGAGAACATAAGGATCAGCCTACTGAGTTTATTACAGCAAGGGCTCATGAATTAAAGAGGGCAGATAGAATACAAGATGCTATTGATTTTGATGATGCGCCCGACAATCCAACAGTAGAAAAATTAAAGGACAAGATTAAAACATTGAACCAGAATTTAAAATCAAAAAATACTACAATGAATTTGAATCAATTAAAGGAACATCTCAGAAATGAAATGGACATTGAAGAATTTGAAGCAAAATATGGTAATGCTTCCATAGAAGAACAAGTAAATAGACTTGCTATTGAAGCAAGTGGTGTTGATAGGTGGAATATTGAGTTTATGAATAGAGATATTGAACAAATGAATAGAGATATAGAGCAATTAACAAGTCGTTGGGGATATACGGAAGAAGAAAAAAAATCACATGTTAAACTTACTCGTAAGGGGCTAACACATTTATTGGAAAAAGGTAAAAATGAAATAAGGAGGGCAGCGAAGAGAGAAAACAAACAATGGCAGGCACGAGACTTAAAAGAATGGGAACAAAACAGATTAGAATATGAACAGAAAAACCCAGAGAATGCTTTGCTTGAAGCACAGATCAAGGACCCCGGCCCGCTCGCCAACGAGACCCATACTTGGCAGGTCATGGGCCTGCCCGACACCGTGCTGGTCCTGGACCCCGCGGCCTGGACGCAGGGTGCCGTCGCGCGCATCCACTCGGACCAGTGGCGGTCGGCCTGGGGGGTCCTGTGCTGGTGGCCCGCGCCGCCCGCGTGGCTGTGGGTCGGCGCGGCGCTCGTGCTAGCCTGTGCCTGCTGCTACTGCGGTGCCGCGTTACGGCGCTGGCCGGGGGGGCGGCGCGGCAACCAGCCCGTGCGCCAGTGCCCAGACCAGGGGCCGGCCGCCTGGCCCCTGACACGCCGCCGGCCGCGCGCGTCGCAGCGCAGCCAGGCACGGGGACCTCCGGTCCGCGGAAGAGCGGACTCTGCCCCAGGGCCGGCGGGGTGGCAGGCGGACGGCCCCCCGGGGGCGGCGGGGTGGCAGGCGGACGACGGGCCCCCGGGCGAGGACGACGAGCGACGGCCGACTCGGAGGATGGTTACTTTTAATGACTACCAGACCACGTGGGGCAAAGCGCCTTCCTCCTCCCCCCTCCGAAAAACCCCCTCGCCTACTCTCTTTCTCTCTCTCTCTCTCCTTCACTCGCGACGACGGTGCCTCTTGCCTGTGCGGGTGTCCACCTGGCGCCCGCAATGGGTGCACTTGGCGACTGCGTGGCACAGGCTGATGGCGGCCTGCACGCGCTCGAGACCCTGGGGCGCGGCCCCCGCGCTGCCTCCCCCCGAGGGCAGCGAGATCGTAGCGCCCGCCGGCCCGCCGGGCAGGCTTTCGACCACGTGGTTGGCTTCCCGCAGGAACTTCTCGGCCGCCACGAGCGCAGCCTTCTCTCGGCCGCCAGGCGGCCGTCTGGGCTCGCTGCTGGCCGCCGGCTCTCCTTCTTCGTACGAGTTACTAAGGCTCAGGCCGTCCGGCATAGGCGCCTCGTCGTTGTCCAAACTTGGCTCGATCTGCTGGCTGCGGCTGAGGTGGCCTGAATCCGCCTGGTCGGCCTCCTCCCTTTCCTCCTCAGCTGCAGCCGTCCCCAGCATGATTTCCAGGGCAGACAGCCTGTTACAGACGCGGCTGAGCAGCGCCCAATGCCTCTCGCTGGCATTGTAGCCCGCTGGCGTGACGCGTGCCACTGCCTGACGCAACTGCCGTTCGAGCCGTTGCTTCTCAGCAGGCTCGGTCTGCCGCGCCCAAAAGGCCCCGCAGAGGTAGAAAAGGACAGCCCAGGCCTGCACGGCAGGCAGAGACTGCGCGTCGCGAGTCCGGCGGCCGTCCTCAAATTCCATAATGTGGCAGACTAGGTGGTTCAGCCGCTGCGATGACTTGGTCGGACTTCGTCTTGTCCCGGTAGTGACGATAGGCTCGGCTTCGCCTGGCGGGCTGAAGTAGACGTCCTCGGGATTTAGCTCCAGTAAAGGAAATTCGTTCTTCTGCAGCAGCCTGGCTATCCTCCTCTGAATCGCAGATTGTAGCTGGACTAGCAGCTCCGATGGAGCATCGTGGATTTGCCCGGTCAGCAGGTCGTGAACAGACTGGTGTGGGGCTTCGGGCCCCGTGCCCGTTGCCTGCTCACCCGGCCATGCTTCTTCGTGCCTGGAACCGGCGGCTCCCATAGTCAGCGCAGGCTAGTTCGTACCCTGGCCCCGAAGCTACGATCCGCCTTTGGCACTAAACCGGTGGAGCTGGGTCATCAGCCGGCGGGCCGGGCGGGGGACGAGGGGGGGGGGGGGGGAGAGAGAGAGAGAGAGTAAGAGGGGGGCACTAGAGGGGAGGGAGACGCCGGATTGCACCGGAGGGGGAAGTCGCCGGGCCGAGGGGGGAGGGGGAGGCGCTCTGAGGGGAGAGTGCACGGCCGGTCCGCAGGGCCCAGGGCGCAACCACTGGCTGCTGGAACGTGTCCCCGTGGCTTGAGGACCGAACTAGCTAGCGTGAATTAGGCCCAGGGGGCGCCTCCTCCCGGAACCGGGCCGGCCGCCTGCCCAGGCTGGAACCATACCACACATAACCCCCGAAGACCACGTCCGTGTCGGCCCACACTTGGCCCGTCAGGGCCGCCGGCAGCGGGCCCAGCACCAGCACGCGCAGGCGAGGGAAGCGCCGGCACTGGAAGCATACGGTGAGGTCCGACAGGATGGCCGGGCGGTCCCGGCCGCTGTACGCTAGCCACAGCGTTTCCAGGCGGGGGAACACGGTCTGGTTGAGGAAGCCGCATGCGGCGGCAAACTGCCGCGGACAGTCCGTCTCGACGCGCAGCTCCACTACTTGGCAGGTAGGCGCGGTGACCGCGTGCAGGCGGGGCTCGCGGAGGTGCCGTGCCAGCTCGAAGCCCCGCGCGCCGCTCACCACGTGCAGCGCCACCACGTCCAGGCCCAGGCCGGCCGCTAGCACAGTCAGCGGAGCCACGACCGCGATTTTAGCCAGCCGCAGTCCCTCATCCACGTCCACCACCACCTCGACGGGGCCCCGCGGCGGCCGGCCGCCGGCCGGCTGCTCCCAGGCAGCTAGCAGGTCGGACAGCCTCCAGGAGCGGCGGGGCTGCGTCCGGCCCTGGTGGGGGGCCAAGTCCCACACCACGGCCAGCGCAGCCAGGTCCGCCGCGCACAGGAGGTAGCTGGCGACGAGCCGGCGGCACACCGCCGGGAGCGGCTGGTACCCGCCGCCGTCGTCGGTGTGACTGGGCCCAGTAAGCTTTCCTCCTCCTGGCCCCCCGCGGCCGGCCCTCAGGCTGACTGCCATTCGCTGGCGGTGGCAGCACTCCCGCCCGGCGTCGGAAGTGTGCCGGGGCGGGCGCCTTGCACACGCCTACGCCAAGGGAGCAGGTGCCGGGGCCCGTGGGGGGCGCGCGTGTGTGTACCTCGGGCCGTGGGGCCGGGACCGCGGGCAGGGGGGAGAGGAGGGGGAGGGTGCGACGTGCGCGCGCCACCCCGCCACGGGCAGGAGGCACTGGGGGGGGGGGGGGGGAAGGGCAAGGGGGAAGGGGAACTGTGGGGGCAGGCGTGGAGGGCTCGGGTACTTGGGTGCAAACCCCGTATGTCTTCCTCACCCGCCGGTCACCAGGGCGGGGCCCCGCTCGACCCGGAGCACCACCTACTGCCGGGCAAGGCGGCCTGGCTCCAAGGGGAGGAGCCCCCCGAAGACCAGCCACGAGGCAAATTAGACCGGCTGTGGCGGCAGGTGCCGCCCGCTGCCCAGGGGCTGGCCGGTCCGCAGGGGCCGCTGGCCGCCCTGCACGCTATGCTCCAAGCACGGGTACGGGAGCACACTGGTTGCCCGAAAGATGGCAAGTGTCTGTTCCCCCAGGATCAGGACTGGGTGTGCGCGGGCTCCGTCAACCTAATCACTCGCCTGACGACCGCCTATGTCGTGCAAGCCGGCTACGAGTACCTCAGCGAGGACGAGCTGGCGGCCCGCCATGCCTGGGCGGGCGTGCTGGCCGCGCGGGAGGTTGGCGTTCACCCTTTGCTGTATGGCTGGGCCGTGGAGTACGACGTGGCCACGTTTATGGAACAGCTGCGTGCGTTTAATGAGGAGCAACTTCGGTACAAGGACACGTGCAGCGAGATCCCGCAGCTAGAAGGCTCCCTGTTTGAGCCCCGCGGACGGACATACCAGCCCCCGGCCTAAGTACCCCTACTGGTTGCCCCCAGAGGAAACTGCGAGAGCACCAAGCGGTCTTGCGGTCGGTGCACGACACTCTGCTTCGGTACGTGCAGGTGCTGCAAGAGACAGAGCCTGACAAAGCCTACGGCTGCCTGGACCTGAGGTTCGATAATATGTTGCAGGTCCGGGAAGGAGGGCACCCTGTCGTGAGGCTGGTCGACGTAGAGCCCTACGACAGGTGGACCCTGCCTTTAGCCGAAGCCACTGCGTGGAGAGAATCGCTCCGCTGGCACAGTGATGCCGCCTGGGCGCTGGCCCTGTACCTATTCACGGTGGCAAACTCGGTAGCTAACCTGCTGATTGATATGGAGCGCGAAGGCGTCCCTTGCGTGCCGGAGGGCTCGGCGGAGAGGGGTCCATTGCAGGGGAGGGACTTTTCCTGCCCTTTCGTGGAAGCGGTGAACGTGCTGAGGAGTAAGGCCAAGGAGGTCGGGGGAGGCCACGCAGAGGTAGGCCTGGCCGAGGCCTTGCATCTGTTGGCCGACGTGCAGTGGACAAAAACGCCCACCCCCGGTGGTTTCCTGGAGCGGATGGAGCGCTACGTACACCGAACGCTGAAGCCCAAAAAGAGGACGAAAAAGAAGAGAGAAAAGAAGGAACCCCATCGCGTATGCGTTCCGCCTGCAGTACGAAGGAGGCAAGCTGGACGCCCCGGGTGACTTAGACAATCTCATCAGCACCCTGGCTTTCTATGCACTGGCCTGCCACTGCTGCTGGAGCCTGAAACCAGAATCCAGGCAGATGCTCAAAGACGAGCTCGACAGCCTGCGGCAGAGGAAGAAGAACTCCCGGGCGGCCGACACCCCGCAGGGCCAGAACGGGCCGCCCCCCGCTAAGAAGATCAGGGCCCAAACCTGAGAGAGAGGAGGCACGCCGAATGGCCCGCGCCGGGGGGGGGGGGGGGGAGAGTGGGGGCAGTGACATCCCCCCCTCCTACGCGTTGGTGGCCGCCCGCGCCTACGCGTTGGTGGCCGCCCCGCCGGGCCGGGCGCCTCCAGCGCCGCGGCTGGCTCGGCGGCCTCGCGGTGCCGGCGGCGCCGCCGCGAGGCGCGGAACGTGTCCGTCTCGCACGCCAGCCAGTGCGCGACCAGTTCCTGCTGGTTGAGGACGGAGGCCTGGTGCTCAGGTTCAGTTCCAGCTGTCGGCGCTCAATAAAACAGTCCAGCACTAGCAACTTGATCTCGACGTGGCGGCGCTGGCCCATCCGGCACGCACGCTTCTCGGCCTGCAGCAGGTCCCCCCCGTTCCAGGTCAACTGGAAGAAAAAGACATGGTTGGCGGCCGTCAGGTGCACGCCCTGCCCCGCCGCCAGAATGCTCAGCACGGCGGCCTGGCAGCGCGGGTCGTGTTGGAAACGCCGGATGAGGTCCCGCCGCTTGGGCTGCGGTGTCGTGCCGGTCAGGGTGATGAATCTGTCGGCCGCCGCGCCGCCCCCGTCGTCGCCGTCCCACGTGTGCTCTAGCAGCAGCCCCTGTAGCAACTCCACGAAGCTGTGGTTGTGGCAGAACAACAGGCACTTGTGGGGGGGGCTGGGCCCGCTCGCGCAGCAGGGGGCGCACGTGCCGCTTGAAGAAGCGCGCCGCGATCCGGGCCTTGATCCGCATGGCGTCCTGGTAGTACAGGCTAAAGGACAGGATCTTGCACAGGCGGCGGAGCGGGGGTGGTGCGGCCCCCGCCGCCGGCGCGGCGCTCCCGTCCTCCTCCGCCGGGCGCCCGGACGGCGCCGCCGCCGTGGACGCGGCACTCTCGTCCTCCAGGCGCCGCCGCTTGCGCGCCGGCACCAGCGCCGACGCGGCGGGGGGCGCCCCCCCCGGGGGTGGCGCCCTGACCGGCAGCCCCCCAAACTCCAGCAGGCACGCCTGCCAGCCCGCGGCCCCCAGGGGGGTGGCACCTCCCGCCGCGTCGGCGCCAGGGGGCTCGGGCTCCCCGCCGCCCCCCAGCAGCTCGGTGACTTGGGCCGCCGCCTCGGCTTCCTGCTGCCACAGCCGGGCCAGGCGGGCCTGGTGCTCGGGCCGGAGCTCGCACCACACGACCGTACGCCTGAACGTGAACTCGCCCCCCGCGCGAGCGTCGTCCGGGGCCCCGAAGACCTGTAACCCGCACTCGCGGGCTAGCCCCGCGCCGGTAGACAGGCACAGCCTGGACAGCCGCTGGTACAGTTCGTCCAGGTTCGTGGAGCCGCTCGCGTCCAGCACCCGGATCGGCCGGCCCGTGGCGCGGTCGAAGCCCCGGCGCACGTACTGCCCCCCGCAGTAGCGCAACACGAATTCCTCGTACGTCAGCGCCCCCCGCGGCATCCCGGGCCCGCTCTTGTGCCACACGCTGTCGGGGCAGAGGAGCCGCAGTTGCGGCCACAGGTGCCGCGTGCGGTTGGCGGGGGTCCCGGTCAGGCAGAGACAGAAGGGCACCTGCTGCTGGTTAAAGTGGCTCAGCACCGTGAAGCCCAGCTTGCTGCGCGGGTTCTGCAGGCGGTGGCTATCGTCGACCACCAGCGAGCCCAGGCGCAGGCCCTGGAAGCGGCCGGCCGCGGCCAGCGCGCTGACCATCTCGTACGACATGATGTACAGCAGCGCGCCCGGCAGCGGGAACAGGTCGCGGCCCTCCTGGAGAACGCACACGTGGCTGGGCGGGTCCGGGGCGCCGGGCGGCGGAGCGTCGCGCAGGCGCCGGTAAGTCTCTGGGCGGTGCCGCATGCCACACCACCGGTCGGCCTCCTGGAGCCAGTGCGCGCAGTTCGAGGCCGGCGACAGCACCAGGGCGGGGAAACTCTGCTCCTGGCTCAGCCGCGTCAGGATGTGCAGCGCGATGGCGGTTTTGCCCCGGCCCGGGGGCAGCGCGAGCAGTGCCCGGCCCTTTTTCCTCAGCGCGTACTGCACTGCCTCTTCTTGCAGGGGCGTCAGCCTGGGCCGCCGGGCCTCCGGCCCTGCGCCCGGCCTCTGGCAGGGGTTGCGGCCGGCGGCCGGTTCGGGTGCGCTGGCCGCCATGCCCGCGCCAAATCTTTTGGGCTGGGAGGGGCCGAGCCGGGGGGAGCCCCCCCGTCCGCCGTGCGAGCGACGGCGCCCCCGGCTCGGCCCCCCCCCCCCCCCCGGCCCGCCCCCGGCCGGCGGCTGGGGGAAGGAGGGTGCTGGCACGCCCGCTCCGCGCCCCCCTCCTCCTCCCCGCGCCCTTCCCGGCCCTCGTGCCAGCCCGGGGGGGAGGAGGAGTGCGTGTCCCCGCGGGTCACTGCTCTACGTAAGCACACCCCGCTGCCTCCCGTGCCTCCTACCTTCCCCGTCCCCTCGGTAGCGCGCGCGGATGCTGCAATCAGCCGGCGGCCCCGCAGGGCCTCCCACTACCGTGGGGTGGCTCCGCGCCCGGGACTGGCTGGGCTATGCCACGCTGCTTAGGCTGGCGGCGGCTGCCCCCGAGCTGGCCCAGCTCCTGCGCAGACCGGACTTTTGGGCGGGCTTTCGGTGCCCACAACTGGACCTGAGAACCAAGGCACAGACGCGGGCCTTCTGGGCGGTGGCCGGCGACGCCTGGGGCAGTGCCCGCGTCCACTTAGACGAGCTCCTGCTAGGGGAGCAGGGCCTCCAGGCTCTGTGCGGGCGGAGCTTCCCAAGCGTGACAGTGGAGCGCTTCCGTTGGGGGGAGGGGGATCCACACGGCCCGCGGGTTTATTACACCGCCCCGTCCGCGGAGCAGTTAGCCTCCCTGGCCGCTACCTTCCCGCGCCTGCTGGAGCTGGACCTCAGGGGCTTTCAAGAGGTACACGAAGGCGATCTAGAACCCTTGTCCAAGTTTACACAGCTGCAGCAGCTGAAACTCGCCCGGTTTGGGTACGTCGGGGCGGACGGGCTGAAGCCCCTGGCGGCGCTGACACGGCTGTGGCGACTGAACCTCGCCGAGTGCCCCGAACTGGACGACGCAGGACTCCAAGCACTGGAACCGCTGGCGGGATTGCAAGAACTGGACCTCTCCGGGTGTGAGCGGGTGACGGGAACAGGGCTGGCGCACGTGCCGAGGCTGGAATGCCTAAGCCTCGCTCGTTGCTACTCTGTGACAGACGCCGGTTTGGAGTCACTGGCGGGGTTGGTTAAGCTACTGCACCTGGATCTCACTGGTTGTCTACAGCTGACGGACGCCGGGCTGGCCCACGTGAGAAACTGGACCGAGCTAAAGCACCTAAGCATCGCCGGCTGTAACAAGTTGACGGACGCTGGGCTGCGAAACTTAGAAGGGCTAACAAAGCTAGAGCACCTGGATCTCGCAGGATGTTGGCACCCGACGGGCGCGGGGCTAATGCAGGCGGGCCTGCACCGCCTGCGTGGACTAAGCTACCTGGACCTTAGTGGTTTGTGGGACGGTGCCCTTCGCAAAATCGCGACAGGGGGCTGGAGCGCCGCCATGAGACGCGGGCAGAGGTGATAGGGGTGTTCGCTGCACTGGCTGCACTTGAGCACCGTGCCTAGCTCTGGTCCCCCCCACAGAACAGCGGGCGAGGAGAGGAGGGCGCCCCGCCTCCCGATCCTCTGGTGGCTCTACCCGTCTCGTGGTTGATCTGTGACCCGCGTTGGCCCCTTGGCTTAAACCCGAACAGCCGAAAAGGCGGGCAGAGTTTGGTATGACGACACCGCGTGACTGTGTGGTCCTAGTAGAGTAGACGCCAAGTTTTTTAATAAAAGCTGACGACCAGCACCTTTTCAACCAGCTTGGTGCGCTCGACGTGCTTCGCCGCCAGGGCTACGTAGGCTTCCCGGTCGCCCACGCCCGCACCCGGTGCTGGTTGTAAGGAAACCGTCCAGGAATCCGTTCCGAGGTGTCGTCGGTTTGTCAAGAACTACAATTCCAACCAGTGGTATCAGCAAGTTTATCCTGCGAGGAAGGGGCGGTGTTTTGTTTTTTGCGGAGCCTCTGCAGGAGGCTATTTAGTCTGGCGGAGGGGGCTGGGGCCTCTGGTCGACCGCGTCAGTCTCACGGCCAGGGCGTGCTTGTCCTCGAAGTACCCCAGGACCTGCCCCAGGCACACCCACCCCTCCTCTAGCTGGTGTAGGTCTTCCTTGAGCACATCGACCCACCAGTCCATCATGCGCTGCAGCAGGCCCACGAGCTTTTCGTCGTCTTTAGCCTCCCCGCCCGCGTTCTTCTCGAGCACTGCTAGCAGCCAGGCCTCGGCGCACGCCAGAAAGCACTGCGAGTTCTCCCCCCGGCGGGCGGCGGGCCTCCGGGCACTGTGCGGCCGCGAACTTGCGCTGGAAGTCGTTGCCGTCCGCCCGTAAAAGGACTCAGCGGGCAGCTCCCAGCGCGAGCCCCGCGTCCGGCCGCCGGCCCTCACCTCCGCCCGGAGCCCCTCGTCGGCCCCGGCCCGGGTCTCGTAAAAAACCGGGGGCTTCCAGGCCCTGACCTCTGGGAACTGCGGGGTCTCACTCTGTCGGCGCTGTTCCCTGGGGTTTTGGGGAGGTGTGTACGCTTCCTTGATCAGCACGTAGCTGCCGTACGGAAACTTACTGAGCGCCACCGTCTGGGCCACGGGGTAGAAAGCCGACCCCGCCGTTTGGACGCGGATGACTTTTTCGGCCTGCAAGGGGCTCGCGGTCTCGTCCGTGACCCCGAGCAAGGTCTTGTGCAGGCGCGGCCGGGCCTGGACCGTTTTGTCGTACAGGTCGTAGCTGTTCTAGGCATAGCCCAGGACCACATCGCTGTCCTCGGACCGCAACTCTTCGTCGCACGTGTACATCAGGTCGCCCTCCCGGAGAGTGCCGTGCGAGCCGAGCACGGGCCTAACTTCCACGTACTGCGCGGCTTGCGGAACCCACGTGATCTCCATGGCGGGCGGCCTGCTGGATGGCGCGCCTCACGACCTCCTCTCGGCCCCAGTCCTTGGCGCCTAGCACCTTGCGCCGGCAGCACGCTAGCCACAGGTCCAGCGCGTCCAGTGCCTCGGCCGAAGTATAGTCTGCGGCTTTAAGAGCTAGGTAGGCGGGGATCAGGCAACCTAGCGGTTTGTGGCAAGAAGTGCAGTTGTACGGCAGACTCCCCATCCGCGGGTAAGGGGCGGGGAGAGTTGTGGCGACGGGGGGCTCCGGGAGGGGGGGAAGGGGCAGGGCCCGCGGGGGGCGTGGGTCCGGGGAGGGGGAGGGGCAAGGGGGCGGAGGGGAGGGGGGACGTCCGGGGGCCGTCCGGCGGACAGCCGCGCCCCCCGGCCGGGCAGGGGTGGGGCTGGGATCTCGGGGCCTCGTACCCTCCTCACTGGCGTGACCGGCTGGCGCTGGCTTTAATGACACGGACGGTTGGCAGGCCGGCAGGCGAATCCGGATGCGCCGCAGGGGCTCACACGCGTCGTCGTGGCACACGAAGAAGAGGTTGCGCCCGTTGACTACGGCCGACACAAAGTTGCTCCGGTGCTGGTACGCCGCGCCCCGCACCGCGGTCTGGAAGGGGCACCGGGCTACTTGCGCGGGCGTCGGCGCCGTCAGGTTGCTGTAGGCGGTGACCCGCACCCACCCGGAGGCCCCGTCGCCATGGCTGCCGTGGGCGCGCTGCGCCCAGTTGAGCAGTGGCTCGCCCGCGGGCGCACCGGCGCCGAGGTAGGGCGCCACCAGGCGCTCCAGCAGCTCCCGGCCGCCGTACGTGGCGCCCGGGGTCGGCGCCCAGCCCCGCTGCTCACACTGCAGGTGGCCGGGCAGCCCGCTGCCCCGCTGTACGTACACCGGCCCCTGGGCCGCCGGCCGCGGCCCACGGGGTGCCGCGGCCGGCGCCGGCGGCGGCGGGGAGGCCGGCGGGGCGGGGGGCGGCGGGGCGGGCGGGTGCCACTCGGGGGGCTCGTCCTCGAGGACCAGGGTGGCCGCACGGGCCAGCCGGGCGAGTTCCAGCAGTCGCTGCACCTGGGCCGCAGGCAGCGGGGCCGGCGCGCCCGCCCTCCGCTGCCGCACGCTGACATCCAGCAGAAAGTCGGGCCACGACAGGCCGCGGGTCGCCAGCTCGTCGCCGGCGCCGAGGCGGCCTACTGGCACGCAGGGCCGGCCGGCCAGGACGACCCGGCAAGAGCCCTTGAGGCACAGTGGCCGCTTGGCCCCGCCGAGCTCCTGGCAGGTCGCACACACTAGCCTGGCGCCCTTGTCGGCGTACTGGTAGCGGATCAGGCGGTTCTGGTCGTACACCGACTGATCGACCACCTTGGTCATGAGCTCGCCCTGGGCTCGCTCGCAGCCGTAGTGCACGTGGCACAGCCGGGCGACCAGGAAGGCCAGGGCCTGCGCCGCGGCCTTGGTTACGTACAGCGAGTGATACACCAGCCGGAAGGTCCGCCACCAGGAACCCGACGGCCCGGTGCGCCACGGCGACAAAGCAGTCGCGGTCGAGGGCAGCCGCCCCCCCGCCGTCGTCGCGGAGCGCCGGGATCTCGGGCGGGCAGCCGGTGTGGCCCGGCAACGTCCACTCCAGGTCCAAGTAGAATTTACCGACGTCGGGCAGCGTACGCTCTACCAGCGGCACCGCCCAGGGCGTGCCCCGCAGGCAGGCCAGCAGCTCTACCACCTGCAGGTAGACGCGCGGGTCGTCCGGCAACAGGAATTTGCCCCCCGTGAAACTAGTGCTATTGAACGGCTGCGTGCCGCCCACCGGCACGCGGTAGCGCCGCAGCAGCGCCCGTAATTGTTCGGAGCTGGCGAGCTGCCGGGCTGAGTCCCCGGCGAGGGAGGGGGGTTGCTCCGTCCACGTCGGCTCGCTCAGCTCCATGCGGGCCCGTACCACTGCCCCCGGGGGCGGCGTTTCTGTCAGGGGCCCCAGGGGCTACGCACCCCCCCCCCCCCTGCGCTCCCGCCGCCGCTCCGCCGGCCGGGGCACGGCCCGGCGGACCACCGCTCCGCCGCCGGCCCCCCCCCCCCCGACACCGGCGCGGCCCCAGCCCTGCGCAGGACGACCCGGGGGGGGGGGGGGGGCGCGGCCCTCCGCCCACCCACCCGGCCGGGACGCGAACGCCCGCGGCCGGCGACGGCGCTCCCTCCCCCCACGCCGGGGGGGGGCCGTGCCCTTCTGTCGCCCCCTCCCCTCCCCTGCCCCCCTCGCCGCCCCCCTCGCCGCCCCCCTCGCCGCCCCCCTCGCCGCCCCCCTCCTTTCCCCCTTCTCCGGGGGGAGGAGAGGGCGTCGCCTTCCGCTAGTTTCCCGCCGCCGCCCCCGCCCGCGTGCCACGGCGCCGACGGTACGGTGGGTGGTACTGACAAAAGCCGTGGGGTGCCCTCCCTCTGGGCACTGTCGCGGTGCGCTGATGACGGACCCTGTGCTGGAACCTAGCGTTTCGGTGTTTGTCGTCCGGCTGCCGGACCAGGGCCGGGACCAAGACCCGGACCAGGGCCGGGACCAGGGCCCGGACCCGGACCAGGGCCGGGACCAGGGCCCGGACCAGGACCCGGACCCCGTGGAGGCGCGCGGGCTCGGGACCGCGCTCGACCTAGACAGCCTCCTGTCGGACTCAGTGGGCTGGGCCCCGAGCCCGGAGCGTGTGTCCCGGGAGCAGGTGCAGCAGCTGCTACGGAGCGGCAGTGCCCCCCAGGGCTTCTGCCGGTCCTGTGGCTACGTGTGCGACGGCCCCGGGGCCTGCGTACGCTGCTGCGGCCATTGCTTGTGGCTGGCCGGGGAAGCCACTCATGTGGAGGAGCGCTCCGCGCGTGGCCACCTGACGGCATGCGATGAAGCCCGGCTCCCGGCCTGCTACAGCTTCCGCCCGCAACACGCCTGGCTGCGCTCGGCCGATTCGGAGATTCTGCGGACGATACTCGGGCGCGCGCTCGGGTCTGGGGCGGACCAGGCGCCGCCCGGTGCAGCTCGAACGCGCGCAGGACGGTGCTTGGGACGGCTCTTGGGCCGAGGACCTCCTACGGCTGCTGCGGACCTACTTTGGTCACACGACTGACGCAGCGGCTTCTTTCTGCGCCAGGGTGCGCAATGGCGGGCAGTCGATCACCTGTGACGACGAGATCTGGTGCAACGAAGTGGCTGCAACCCTGGGCGATGAGCAGGTCGAATGCCTCGAGACACCATCGCAAGTGGCAGAACTGCTGTCTCGCACGGGCCCGGCCATGCTCAAGCTGCCCGCCTTCTTCTATCCACTGTCGCTGCAGGGAACACGGTACGTGGTGGTAGAAAAGCGGCTCCCGGTGAGGGCGGGGCAGCCGGTGCCGAACACGCTGCAAGAAGTCAAGGGGGCGGGCTTCATTCCCTTGCTGCTGGCGGCCGCGCGCGAGCCGGTCGAGCGCGGCAGCGCCCTGTCGCTGGGGGTGTGCTTTCGGGAGCAGGGCGGCTCGGAGCTGCGCACGCTCGCCAGCTCGGCCAGCCAGCCTGGCACTTTCATTTTTACCCACCCGTGCACCGATGCCCCGGGGAGTTCGCCGCACTACCTGTCGCTGCTGCGCTCGACCGTCGCGGGGTACGACCACCAGGCCGAGCTGGACCGGAACGTGAAGACGACGGCCGCTGGGTGGGCGCAGTGGGCCATGGCGCCGTCGGCCCCCTTCACCCCGGCCCAGCAGGTCTTTGTGCAACTGTGGTACGTACAACTCATGCAACGGGTCAGACAACAAGGCCGGGAGGAGGGCGTCCGGTCCCCCCAGAGCCAAGCGGCACAGCGTGGCGAAACGGACGAAGGAGAGAAAACTGAGAGTGGCTTCCAGCTAGTAGGCGCTCCTTTGAACGCAGCGGGCCTGGTCGAGCCGTCGGTAGCTCTGAGCGAGTCACAGGCTAACAGCCGGGTCCCCGAGCGTAGCGCGGCGGCCGCTGGTTCTCTGTCCATGTCTGGGCCGCGGCCCGTGCCAGAGCTCCTGACGTCAGCAGTCAGGGCAACGCTGCAGCTGCAGGCAGATGCGTATGTCTTCAAGGTAGAAGCTGGCGCGTACCAAAACTTTTACCAAGGATTGGCCCGCGCCCGGCAGGAGCTGGGGGATACTGTGCTGGACCCGCAGAGTGTCCAGTTGTCGACGGAGGGTGCCACGGCAGCGACGCTCAGATATTGTTTTACGCTGCGGGGCTAGTGCCCCTCCACGCGACCGAAGCGGTGGCGCAGGTACAATGGGCGCCGAAGCCCGCTCACGAGGGCGACGCCAGCGTCACTCTGCCGTGGGTCTGCGTCAGCTGTGCCGCGACGCGGGAGGGCTCCCGCAGCACCACCTTTGTGTGTCCCAGCTGCGCGCGGAAGCTGCAGCCGCTACCGGCGGGCGGGCAGTCTGCCGCGGGGGCGCCCGCGGAGGTCTCGGCCTCGCGCAGCACCACCTTCGTGTGCCCCAGCTGCGCGCGGCAGCTGCAGCCGCTACCGGGTGGCGGGCAGCCCGCCGCGGGGACGCCCTTCGAGCGCTCGGTCTCGCGCAGCACCACTTTCAGGTGCGACAGCTGCGCGCGGAAGTGGCGAGCACAGGGGCCCCCGGCGGAGGAGAGCGCGTCGGTGTTCTACTGCACGGTGTGTCAGACGCAGCAGCCGGTGGCAGAGGCGGAACTCAGCGAATCGACTTTCTTCTGCACGACCTGCCAGAAGCACCAGCCGCTGGCGCTGGCAGACCCCAGGGAGTCGTCCGTCCTCAGTTGGACGACCTGTCAGGAGCACAAGCCGGCGCAGGCCGAGCCCAAGCAGCAGTTGACGGTCTGCACAGTGTGCTTGCAGCAGCCGGTGCAGCAGCCGGCACAAGCCGAGCCTAGCCAGTCGTGGACTGTCTGCACAGCGTGCCAGCAAGTGCAGCAGCAGCAGCCGGCGCAAGCCGAGCTCAGCCAGTCGTGGACTGTCTGCACAGCGTGCCAGCAAGTGCAGCAGCAGCAGCAGCCGGCGCAGGCGGAGCCCAGCCAGTCGTGGACTGTCTGCACGGCGTGCCACCCAGTGCAGCAGCCGGCGCAGGCGGAGCCCAGCCAGTCGTGGACTGTCTGCACAGTTTGCTACCAAGTTCAGCAGCAGCAGCAGCAGCCGCAGCCAGCGCAGGCCGACCCCAGCCAACCATCTTCTGTCTGCACAATGTGCTGGCACGTGCAGCAGCAGGCGCAGGCTCAGCCCGTGAGCATGCTCCCCACCCGCCCTCATCCGGTGGGCGGCGCTGAACTGGCGTCCCCAGCGTACGCTCCCGGCCCGTCTGCTTACCACTCGGGGCCGGAGGCGGCAGGTCCGCGCCCGATCTGGGGGGCGCTGCCAAGACATGGGTCCAGCGGACTGCCAGCGTACGCCCCCGACCTGTCGGATGACTACTACTCCTACCGGCCGGAGCAGCTGGTGTGCTAAAAATCGCCCGTGGCGCCAGTGTAGTTGAAGAGAGAGAGAGAGAACAGTGTAGTTGAAGAGAGAGAGAGAGAGAGAGACAGAGAGAGAGACCGTCGGGGCCAGAAAGCGTCGCTGCCCGCGCCAGGCTCTGCCGGCGCCGGCCAGTACTTTCTAACTTCTGAGTTTGTTTTACTTAAAACTTGTGCTGCCCCTCGCGTCCTTAGTTCACTCACTGCCAGGCGCGCCCCGGCAGCTGACGATGCGCTCGGCCGCGACGAAGCCCCGGTGCCCCCTTCCGGCTGCCACAGCCACTGCACACTACGCACCGGAGCGCGCACGCGAGTACCGCCAAGACCAGCAGCACCACCAGGCCAGTGACTACCCAGTAGTACAGAGCCCGGAACACAATGCACGTAGGTACTTTGCGGTTCAGAGGCCCCCGGTTCGGGACGGGGATGAAGCCCAGCGGTTTTCTGTTCTCGCCTGCAAATGTCCTGCAGACAAGTGAGGATCCCCTTCTTTACACAGTCTGCCACCGCCTGCACTACGTCTTGCAGCCCCTCCCAAAAGTCCCGGCTAAACTGTTTGAGGGCGGCCACGAAGCGCGCCAGCGCGTCCTTCTTCGCGGGCGTGGGCGGCACCAACGGCGTCACGCCCAGCCCGTTGAAGTACCGGGCCGGCCGCTCCGTGTCCACAAAGGCGTCGAGCACCTGTTCGAAGAGGCACTGGTTGGCGAGCGCCGCGCCAGCGGCGGCCGTGAGCTCGTTGGCGCGCACGCGCAGCTGGTCGAGCTTCCCCGTCTCTTGCCTCGCCCTGGTCAGCCGATCCCTGGTCTCGTTCAGGGCCAGGCGGAGGCTGGCCTCGTCCTCGTCGAAGCCCTGCAGCGCCTTCGCGGCGGCGGCCAGGGCGCGCGCCACGGCGGCCGCGACGTCCTGGTACGCCTGCGCCCGGTCGCGCACCTGCGCTCGGTTCTGGGCCAGGGCGCGGATGATGCTGTCGCGCAGGGCGTCCTGCTGGTTCTGCCAGCCGTTGAGGCGCTCGGCCTGCAGCGCCGGGTCCAGCCCCCGCGCGCCCGCGAGCCCGAGCAGCAGGCCCATGGTCGACTGCACGCGCGCGCTGGCCGCAAAGGAGGCGGCCGCGGCCGCGGCTACTACCAATCCCTTGGAGCTGCGCCAGCTGTGACCCCACGGCCGGCGCGTTGGCGACGTTGGCCGTGAAGAAGGACCCGGCGGGCGCGTAGCGTGTCTGGTCCAAGGACAGGTCCCAGCAGCGGACGCCGCCCGCCGCGGGCCAGGGCCAGGACCACAGGGCGCCCACCAGGCCGCTGGTGCCCGCGGCCAGGGCCCGGACACGCTCGGCCGGCGCGTCGGTGCCGGGCACGTCCAGCACGTAGCTGCCCGCGGCGCGCAGCTCGGCGGCCACGGTCTCGTTGGCGGCAGTGGTCGTGAGGGCCACGTACAGCCCGCTCCCGTTCCGGGACCAGGCCTCCTGCGCGGTGTAGTCCAGCACCAGGCGCAGCCCCGGCTCCTGGCCGCCGGCCCGGGGCACGAGCTTGGCCAGGGCCGCGCTGGGGCAGGCGCTGCGCAGGTCCGCCCGGCGGGCAAAGGCGCTGCCCGGCACCCGGAAGGTGAGGCGCTCGTTCCAGGTCCGCTGGCAGGCGCAGCAGCCCCGACTCCCCGCCCAGGTTGTCCAGGGTCTCACCCTCCCAGAACCGGACTTCGGGCAACCAGTGCGTGCGCAGCAGCTCGCACAGCGGGCCCTCCCCCCGCTCCTGCGCGTCCTCGCAGCGGCGCTGCTGCCACGGGCCCCCCTCGTCCGGCTCCAGCAGCCGCTTGCGGCTGTCGGCCGGGGTAGTGCCGGCGCGGGCGGGCTCGAAGCGGGCGCTGCCGTGCGCTCCTTCCAGACGCGGGCGGGGTTATCGTCGGCGGATGCAAGGGGCACGCGGGGGCGGTTCAGGACGTTGCGCGGCGCGCACGCGCTGCCCGCCCAGGGCCGCGCACACTCGAGCGGGTACAGCAGGTGGGCGTTCTGGTCCGGCCCCCCTTCCTGGTCCCGCAACGTAAAGAGCGCGTAGTCGGTCGAGCGCAGCGCCGCGAGCGGGTGGCCGCTGAACTCGTACGGCAGCACGTCGTACACCAAGCCGAAGCCCGCCTGGAACCCGCACCAGAAGTGCAGGCAGGCCAGGTAGCTCAGCACCAGCATGGACTCGTCGGCAGCTGGTGCCGCCGGACCGGCTCCAGGGCGCGCTCGTGCGTCCGCCCCGTGCGCGGGTTCACGCAAACCTTCCGGACCGGCTACAAGGGCGCCACCAAACTGCAGGAGGTGCTCGGGGGCGCGGCCGCCGTGCGCAACGCGGCGTTCGGCGCCCTGGACAACCGCAGCCGCGCGCTGAACGCGACCCTGGCTGCCTGGTCCTGCAGCAGGCCACGCTCCGGGACCAGGAACAGCGGCTGGCGGGGGACCTGAACGCGTCGGTCCGGCGGGCGGCCGACGCAATGCGCGAGTACCAGGACCGGCAGGGCGAGCTAGCCGACCAGTTCGAAGTGCAGACGGACGGGGTGATGCAACGCCTCGACAGCTACAACGACAATTTGGCGGCGGACGTGCAGGCGCTGCAGGCCCTGCTGCGGCAGCTGGAGCGGGTGAGCACCGAGCAGGCCGCGCTGCTGGGGGAGTACACAGTGGACCTAGCGGGGCTCGTGGACCTGGCGCGCGCGATGCTGGCCGAGATCCGCGAGTTGCAGGTGCGCGAGCGCAACCGCCGCGCGCTGGCGAGGGCCCTGTTCGACTACGCCGCCCTTGCGCTGCGGCAGTACGGCACGCAGCTCTTCGCCGAGGGGGGGAGCGCGCCCCGTGGCTCGGCGTGGTTCGCGGAGCGGGAGGACGCGTGCTGGTTCCGGTTTACCGTGGTGCTGCAGTTCGCGCAGGACCAGCTCGGCTGCCAGCTGACCGAGTCCCGGAACTTCTCGGCCTGGGCCCTGCAGGACCCCGAGGTCCGGCTGCAGTACCAGACCTACGCGCCGAGCGGCGGAGCTGCGGCCGCCCGGTGGCGGGGCAGCCCGGTCGCTGGAAGAGTACTGGAGCCTGCCGGGGCTCACGGGAGGCGGCGTGTTCTCCCGCTACGCCGCCGAGGTCGCCAAGGTGTCGGCCCTGCCGCTGCAGTGACTGGTGCTGGGCACGGTCCGCTTCTTCTGCCACCCCGAGTTCTTGATGGAGCAGTCCAACAACTGGTTCACCTTCCGGGACATCATGCAACTGCTCGGGCCCGCCGACTGCACCGTGCCCGGCTCCCTGACGGCCCCGCGCGCGCCGGGCGACTGCAACTGTTGGCTCACGGCGACCAGGCAGCGCTGCCTGCGCACGGAGCAGGGGCTCGGCCGCGTTCGGTGGGAGCCGGGCGCGACCAACGAGGCCTTCCTGGACCTGACCAACGGGGGCGCGTGCAACCAGGCGTCGGACCTGACGGCGGCCTTCTACTCCTTCTTTCCAGGCTGGCCGGCAGTGGCGACGCTACGCTCCTTTGCGGAGCTGAACCAGCTGCTGCGCGCCTGGTGCGAGCAGTCGTCCCTGCCCGAACAGACGGGGGCGAACGCGTCGTACGCCAACACCAACCTGTACCAGCTGTCACGCGAGGCGGAGTTCGGGGACGCGGCCGGCTCACAGGAAAGGCTCGGCGTGTGGCAGCGCCTGGTGGCGGCGGGGACCGGCGCGCAGGCCTGCGCGACCAACTGGGCCGACCTGGAGCCCCAGACCAAGCAGCTGCAGGAGCGCACCGGTAACCCGCAGGCCTATACGTTCCCGCTGCTCTTCTACAAGAGCGCCCAGTTCGCGACGCAGTTTTTGCGCCTGGAGCAGCTGAGCCGCATCTTCCTCGAGGTGTACGGGGACCTGCCCGACGACCTGGGCCTGGGGGAACGGGCCTTCTTCACGGCCGCCCCCGCGCAGATGCGCGCGCCACAGCTCCCGCCGCCGCTGGCCGCGCTGGAGTGGGTGCCCCCGCTCCAGCCCCAGCGCTGCGCCACGCTGACGGCCGCCTTCGCGACGCCCGAGCTCCTGCCCTTGTGGCTGCTGCGCCACGTAGAGACCCGGCAGGCCTTCCGGCTGCGGCTGACAACTTCTGGGCGGCGCCGGCCAGGACGGCCTGGGTCAGCGCCTCGTCCCAGCAGCTCGCCGTGTTGGGCGTGTCGCCGATCATGGCGCCGCCCAGCGCCGAAGGGAGGGCCGAGCAGTTGCCTGCCCCCGCGCTCCCGACCAGCGGCGTGCACTGCATGTCCGCCGGACAGGGCGTGTCGCACTGGGCCCCGTACAGGCCACCGCCGCGGGCTGCCAGGCAGCGGACCAGCCCCTGGAGGCAGACCACGTCCCCGGGCTGGAGGCACTGCTTGGTGTCCACGCAGAAGCGCGAGAACGTCGCGCCCTGCGTGGTCTGCTTGAAGCACTGGTACCTGTCCGCCGCGGCGGACAGCTGCGCGCAGCCGTGGTCGGCGCTCTCCTGGGCGGTGCAGGCGCAGATGTCCTGGCAGTGGGGGCAGGGCTGGACGCCGCCGCCGTCTTGCAGCGCCCGGCGCCGGCCGCTCGCCCCGCGCGCCTGCCCCTGGCATGCGAGCACCGAGTACTGGCGCCAGGCGGCCGCCCGCGCCGCTTCGCTCTCGGCCTGCACGAGGTTGCCCAGGGGTTCGCAGTTGCTCAGGTCCGCGGTGTGGAAGCACTCGGGCACGTAGCCGAGCAGCGTCCGTTCCACGGTGCTCTGGGGTCGGCACACCTCGAGCTCGCCGTACAACAGGCCCCGCTCACCGTCGCCCAGCGCCGCGTCCGACAGCACGAACTCGAGCGTGCCGCACTCCCGACCGGAGGGCAGGTCGGCCTGGTCGAACTGCAGCTCCAACAGGGTCGAGGCCAGCTTGCCCTCGTGGTACGCACTCAGCACGTGCAACGCCCCGGCCCCCGGGGCCCGCATCCAGGCCGCCGCCCAGGCGCACAGGAACATGAATCGGCGCGCTCTGGGCCACTCAAAAGCTGTTTGCCAGTGGGGGCGAGGGCCCCCCCTCCCTCCGCGTGGGCGGGGGCTCGGCAGCTGCCCTGCCCCCCCCCCCCCCCGGCGCCCCACGCTCTCCTTCCCCCCGCCCCCGGCGCTCCACCCCGCCGCTCTCCCTGTCCCCCTCCCTTGGCTTGGTGACGTCGGCAGCCCGTTTGGCTGGCCCGTTTTCGGCCCGAAACAGGCCGGCAGCCCTTTTTCGGCCCGAAACGGGCCGGCAGCCCGTTTTCACCCCAAAACGGGCAGGCAGCCCGTTTTCAACCCGAAACTGGTCGGCAGCCCGTTCTGGGGCAGGCTGGTCTTGCTGACAGGCTGCCGGACCGAAAAGGGCCGGCAGCCCGTTTTCGACCCGAAACGGGCCTGCAGCCCGTTTTCACCCCAAAACGGGCAGGCAGCCCGTTTTCACCCCAAAACGGGCCGGCAGCCCGTTTTCGACCCGAACCGGGCCGGCAGCCCGTTTTCGACCCGAAACGGGCCGGCAGCCCGTTTTCATCCAAAACGTTCCGGCAGCCTGTTCTGGGGGCAAGCTGGTCTTGCTGACAGGCTGCCGAACCGAAAAGGGCAGGCAGCCCGTTTGGCTGGCCCGTTTTCACCCCAAAACGGGCCGGCAGCCCGTTTTCGACCCGAAACGGACCGGCAGCCCGTTTTCACCCCAAAACGGGCCGGCATCCCGTTCTGGGGCAGGCTGGTCTTGCTGACAGGCTGCCGGACCGAAAAGGGCAGGCAGCCCGTTTGGCTGGGGCCCGAAACGGGCCGGCAGCGTGATCCAGTGTATTGTCTGGTGAGGTGGCAACGAGTAGTCAGGGGGAGGGGGTGGAGGGCTGCTGTGCGTCAGCACTCGTGCGCGCTCAAACTCCGACCGCGCCCGAACACGCCTGTACCTGCACCAGAAGAAGCGATGTTCCCCTCAGCCGCCGGCTGCCGTCAGTGACGGTGGAGGGGAGCCGGGAGGGGAGAGCTCTACGCCCAGCCCCACGCCGAGCGCTACGCCGGGACTAAGCCCCAGACTGCGACCACTGGACTGGCTAGTGGATGTTACAGGCGTGAACCTGCCAAATAAAGAATACATAAGCTGAGGATTTCTCGGCCGCCGGAGAGCTCCGTAACCAGAATACGGACGGGGCGGCCTGGGGTCAGAATACGCCGGATAAGCTGAGGATTTCTGTATTCACCGGTGCCACTCGGGAGGGACTACCTGCGCGGCGAGGTGGCCGGAGCCGGCCCCCCCCCCCCCCGGGCGGCGCCCCCTCGCCTGAGCTTTCTCCCCCCCCCCCCCCCGCCGGAGCTTCCCCCTCCCGCCCGAGCTTACCCCCTCCCCCGGCGGCTGCCCGCGGGCGGCGGCCCCCCTCCCTGTCCCCTTGGTACGCACGTCGCCCGCCTTCCCACCTGGTGTCCTTGTCCATAAACGGCGCGCCGCATGTCCCAGCGCCTCTTGGAGCAGTTGCGTGCGTGGCCCACCGAGGCGCTGCAGGAGGTACAGGTGCTGACCCGGCTGCACCTGCAGGTCTGGCGCCAGTACGAAGACGGCCAGCGCGAGGGCATCGATCACCTCGTGTCCCAGCTGGCCAGCTTGCTGTCCGCCCTGCAGGCGGTGGCCCAGGACGTGCTGTTGGTGCAGGGGCCCGCCCCGGCCGACTGGGCAGCTCTGTCGAGTGTGTTCGGCATGCGCTTGCTGGGCAGAGTGCACGAATTTGCGGCCTGGTCCGCGCTCGCGAACGTCCACACGGCACAGCTCAGGGCCGGGCTCGCTCGAGCCGTGAAGCGAGAACAGCTGGCGGCCTGGTCTGCCCTCCTCCCAAACGAACACGTGCTGGACCCTGAGCGGGTCGTGGCGGCCCCCATTCAGCTCTTGTGCTCCCTGTGGTCCCGCACCCAAGACACGAGGAGATTCGCAGACTCGGGCGCCCGCGGCCAGGACCAGCGGCGTGGCCGAGCTCTTACTCGGCGCACAGGAAGCGTACGAGCGCGCGCTGTTCGACAAGGTGCTCGAGACGGTCGCTCGCCAGCTGCAGCTGCACAGCCTGGTCGGGGAGAGCGGCAGCACGCTCCTAGGCTTTGGCGACTTGCATGTGTCCTGGGAGGGGGCCGGGCCCCTGTGCGGCACTTGGTGCGTGCGCCTGTTTGTGTACCCGAGCTTGCTGGTGCTGTGCCACGCCGCCAGTACCCAGGCTGTCACCGACCGGATCCCCTGGGGCTACCCGTTGCACCCGATCGCGCCGCGTCCGGAGCGGAGCGGAGTGTCCCCTCCGCGTGCGCTGCCCGCGGGCCTGAAGCTGGTTTACTACCAGCGAGAGCTCACGTTGCTCGGCCAGCCGGAGCAGGACTGCATCCGCCTCAGGTGCCACGCCGGGGGCCGGGCGGCCACGACCCTCACCCTGCAGACGTACCCCGCGAGCGGGGCGGAGGGGCAGCGGCCGCTGAACTCACACTACGCTTGGCTAGCGCTGCTGCGCTCGACCGGCCTGCGGGACTGCACGGCTGACGCTCGGCCGCCCCCCGCCCTAGGCTCGCCGTCCACGGCACCGCCCATGGCCGCGCCCGGCCAGCCGCCGGCGGCCAGCTCTCCCAGGCCGGCGACCAGCCGTCGTCCGTGGCCCCACCCGCCCAGCTCACAGCCGGCGACCAGCCGCCGCAGGCCGGCGCTCCGCCACCCACCGCCCCGGGCACCCGCGCCACGCCCCGGGCGTCCGCGGAACACCCCCGATCCCCCTCCCTGCCGCCCCGGGCGTCCGCGGAACGCCCGTGGGAGCCAGAGCACGCTGGCCTCCGCCGGCCGCTCCCTGCCCCGGTGGCCCCGCTGGGCCGGCCGGCATGGGTGGGCGCCCGCCCGGAGGCAGGGCCCCGTGCGCACGCCCGGAGCTCCTCGCAGGGGGCAGAGCGCGGTGCTTCGCCAGCCCTGCGCGGCCGCGCCGCTACGGACCCTGCCCTCGTGCTGCCGGCCCTACTCTTTACGGCCGAAGACCTGCAGCGACAGTTCCAGTCACTGGAGCACGACCGAACCCCCCCGCCACCCAAGACCCCGCGTTTGCCGACCCAGCTCAGCCCCTCCGCCATCGTCAGGCGCATGAATTCGAGGCGCTTGGTAATGCAGGACGACTCGGACCGAGAACAGACGGACGACTGCAGTGAGGCCGAGGAATTTAATTAAGCTGGCCCCCTCCGGCTGCCCAGGCCGGGCCTCTGTTGTCTGGTGACTTGCAGCCGGCTCTGGTCCAAGTAGTACAGCGAGTACGCACCACCTCCCGGCTGCGCCACAGTGTGCACCCGCCAGTACAGCTGCTCGAGGCAGGGTTTCACGACGGGGCCCACCAGCCCCGTCCAAACGTCCGCGGGTGGCGCCAGCACGTCGCTGGGGACATAGTCCACCGGCCGCCCCGCTTCGTCCGTGCGCAGCAGCGAAGCTTGCAGCAGCCTGTCGGGCAAAACGCGCACGAGGCCGGACGCACAGTACCCGAGCCAGCGGACGCTCAGGTCCCGGAGGCAGAGCACGCAGGGGCGCGGGGGCCGGTGCAGTATAGAGCGCAAGCAATGCATGGCCGTGCGCATGTTCTGGACATACAACCCCACGTCCTTCCAGGCCCGCTCCAGGCACTGGAGCCTAGCGGGCAGTGGGGTGGTGTGGAGCCTGTTCTTGAGCACGAAATCTTCGTACTGTGAATACAAGCATAGCTCGGCCTCGGACAGGCTGCGCAGAAGCGGCGTGGAGCCGGCGGGCCCGTCGGACGCGCCGTGGGCAGGGGGTAGGGCCCAGATCGTGCGCACGGCCAGGCAACGCGCCCCCAAGCCGCACTCTCCCTCGGGCAGGCGCGCGAGGCGCAGGTTGCCCGCCGCCACGGTCGCGCTGACGGTGGGGAGGTAGCGCAGCGGTTCACGGGCTACGCACTCGTAGGGGACCAAGGCCGCGGCCCCCGGCGGTTTGGCGCCGGCGCTCACGTACGTCGCCAGCCCGTGCAGGCCGCCCGTGACGTACCACGAGGGGGGGCTCAGCCAGGCCAGGCAGTCGAGCGCAGCCAGGAGGTCCTCCGTCAAGCTACTGGGCCGCTGGGGCAGCGAGAGGGCCAGCGGGGGGGCCGGCGAGGGCTGGGCACCGGCCGGTGTGGCGGGCGGGACACGCGCGGCCGAGCCAGGCCAACCACCCTCGCTCTCCTCCTCGCGCACCCGGCGGGCGCCCGCCGGTGGTCGGCCGCGCGCCTCGGCCCCGGCCGTGGTGCCTGTGTCCGCCTGCATGACCGCGCGGCGGCCGGCAGGTAGTGGCGGTTCCGCCCCCGGGGCGACCTGCCTTACTCCCCACGCCGGGGGGCAGCCCCCCGGGGCAGGGGCGGGGGCTGGCGGCGGCGTGGCGGGCACGCGCCCGCCCCCCCTCGCCCCCCCCCCCCCCTTTCCCCTCCCCTCCGCTGGCCCGGGTGCGCGTGGCGGGCACCCGCGCCCCTGCCCTCACCTCTCCCCCCCCCCCCCCGGCGCTGGCCCGGGTGCGTCCGTCCGTCCAGCTGTCTGAGTGGGGCGGGGGAGCCGCCGGTCCTGCCGCGCCCGCAGAATTTGCGCGGCCCAGGGGGCCGCTCCCTCTCCTTCCTCCGCGGCATGACCTCCTCGGCGCAGGTGACGGCGGTGCGCCCCGCCCGGCCGGGTGTCGAGTCGCAGTTCCGGCAAAACCATGATGGCCGGCTGCTGGGCAGGTACAGGCCCGCGCTGAGTGAAGCGTGGAAGCCCTGGCAACGCGCCTGTAGCTTCTGCCACCTCAAGTACAAAGTGTTCCGGCGCGCGGGCGAGGCCGCCATCTTCCACCGGCACGGCCCGCGCGGGTTAGAGCCGAGCCACACTGAAAGACAGTACCAGGCCCTGCTACAATTGCAGTGCTGGGCGGCGGACGTGCGGCTGGGAGCTCGCACACGGGAGCTCGCGGCCGTGCGCGCCCTCTCACAGCGAGATCGGCAGGCGGCCCAGTCTTACCGGGCGCACGCCCGGCGGGTGCAGCACCAGTACGGGCGGCTGGAGCAGGAGGTGCAGGACGTGCGGGCGGCCCTGGACTCCGAGCGGATGTCTCGCCACGTAGTGGAGACTTGTACGCTGGCCGTGCTGCGCGCGCGCGGCTTCGAGCCAGCGGCGGACGACGCGCCGCCCCCCGGGGCCGGCCGGCCGGGGGCCGAGCAGGCCGAACTGGCCCAGGACCAGCAGCACTGGCAGCAGCTGGCCGTGTCCGCGACGGCGCGGCTGGACCAAGCGAAGGCCGAGCTGGCACGGGAGCAGCAGGAGCGCGAGGGGCGCCAGCGGGAGGCCGCGGACGCGGCCGGGCGGCTGGCGCGGGAGGAGCAGGAGCGCGCGCAATGGGAAAAAGAGGGCCAGGGAGGCCGAGGGCCGGCTGGCGCAAATCGAGCATATGCAGCAGGCCCTCGCCCGTGCCTGGTACCAGCGCCAGCACCTGGGCGGCCGGCTGCCGCCGGGGCCCCGCGCTCCCGCGGCCTAGGAGCAGGGCGCGCCAGGGGGGGGGGGGGGGACCACGCGGGAGGGAGGAGGCGCCCCCCCCCCCCCCGCATGCCACACTCTCGGCACAGTCTGGTCGGCGGCGGCCGTGGTACCCCGGGGTAGACACGGTGCCTTCCTCCCTTTTTCTTCCTTCAGTCGTCTTCTTCTGCCTCTAGTGGGGCTGCTAAGAGTAGTTAACAAGAAAGAGCAAAGCCACACAGAGCCCGGCCGAAGAAAGCCCGGCCTCCTCTGCCGGCCGGTCGCCCATGTCTAGCTTCTCGCTAAGGCACTGCCTGGTAGCTTCCCTCGCCTTTGCCAGTGGCTTAGCCTGGCTGTCCTGCCTGCAGCTGCTGGGCGGGGGAGGCCGCCGTTGGCGTGCAGCGGGCCTGTTTGCGCTGCCGCGGCTCGGTCTGTGGAATCTGGCACACGGAATCGCGCTCGTGCCCTGGTGCGAAACAGGCGTAGAACCTGCGTTGGCGTACCGGGCCGCGCTGCTGCCGCTGGCCTGGCACGTCTGGCCGGAATGCCTAGAACACTAACCCACCGGTTTGGCTTACTTTGGCCAGGGCGAGGCAGCCCCCGCCGCCGGCCACCGGGTCCTGCGTCTGGCTGTGTGTGTCTTCTGTGTGGGCGCTGCCCTCGCCACGGAGCTGGACTGGCCCACGGACGCTTTTTTGCTGCCTGCTCAGCTCTACGGAGGCTGGCTGCTGTTGCGCGCTTACCTCCGCACACGCCAAGTTGCGCTGGTGCTGGCCGGCCGCCACCCACGGGTCACGGACCCCGCCGGGGGGCCGCCGGGGGGGGCCGAGGCGAGGGGGGCCGCCGAACTCGGCCCCCAGCGGCTGGCGACCATGTCGTCTCGGCTCCGCTGCCTCCAGTGGGTGACGGGGCTGGCCGCCGTACTCTGCGAGGCCTACCTGGCGGTGTGGCTGCGGCTCTCTTGGGGGGCACTCCGCGGGCCGCCGCGGTGGGCTTTCGCCCTGGGCCTCTTGGCTACCCTCGTCCCGACTGTCTGGGCCCACCTGGTGGCCGTGCAGGTGGTGCAGGCGTCTCGCGGCGCCGGCTCCCCCAACACGACACCCGGGACGGTGGACCAGGACTGTGTTCCCGGCGGCCGCGCCGGGCGGGTGCCAGCCTCGGAGGAAACGGAGCGGAAAGGGGACCAAGGCCGGGCGGCCAGCGACGCGGTGCGTCCTCAACCCCTCCTGACGGTGTCCAGCGCTACTGCGCTGGCCAAAGCGGCCGAACCGCAGCCAAGCCAGAGCCTGCCTGGCCCACCGTCGGCCCGGCCAGCCCCCGTCCTACCCCGCGCTAGGCCCCGCAGCGGGCGCCGGGCTGTCCGCCAGCCCCCCGCCGCGTCTGTACGCCCGGGCCCCCGAGCCCGGCGCTCTTCGGAGCGCGCCTCGTACGGACTACTCGCAGAAGCTGCGGGCGCTAATCGAGTACTACGGCACCACCCCCCTGTCGGTCTTCCGCCAGCTCGTCCCCATCCCGGATCAGGTCTTTACCCTTTGGCAGAGGTTGAAGGGGCGTCAGCAGCAGAAGCTGGAGTCGTATGTCCTGTTCGTCGATCTACGCAAGGCTTTCCCGTCTGTTTGGAGAGATGGTCTATTTGAGAGGCTCTGGAAGCTGGGTGTAAGGGGCAAGTTCTGGCGCACGCTACGCAGGTGCTACGAGCAGACTTCGTCGCAAGTGCTAGTTGATGGAGCACTCACCCCCGAAGTACTGGAGGGTGTAGGCGTCCAACAGGGGTCCCCTCTCTCTCCCACACTCTTCAACGTCTTTATGGATGAGCTGTGTGATCGGCTGGCGAGTGCCCTCAAGATCACGGATGTGAAGCGGCTGAACGACATCAAGGCACTTCTATACGCGGACGAGGTGGCCCTCATCGCTCACAGTCGCACCGAGCTCCAGAAGATGGTCAATGTTGTGGCCAATTTCGCGGAAGATTACCGGCTGGAAGTCAACTTGAAGCCCGGCAAGACGGAAATCATGCCCGTTTACACGTCGAGCAAGGCGAAACGACCAAGTATCAGGGAGCAAGGTGAGCCCGTGGTGTGGTTTCGCGGCCAGAAGCTTTGTGTCACCAGTCAGTGCAAGTACCTGGGAGTGGTTATCACCGACGACCTGAAGTGGAAGGAGCAGGCCCTGCGGGCTACGCGTGTCACTGAAGTCGCCACCGCAGGTTCGTAGTCTTTGTGGTGTGCAGGTGAGATACAAGCTAGGTATCGTCTCATGTGCTGGAATCAACTTGTGGGGGCCAAGCTGAAGTACGCCTTCGATGTCTGGCGTGCCCCCGTATCGCAGCTCACCAAGCTGGAGGCAGCAATGCTGCGCCCCATGAGGATGATTCTCGGCATCAGCCCTAAGACAAGCAAGTGGATTACACTCTTTCTAGCGCGCTCTTTGAGTGCGGAGCGTTTGCGGCGGGCGGCGCAACTGAAGTTCTATGGACGGCTGCGTGTTCTACCGGAGAAGCGATTTCCTGTCATCGCATCTCAAGTCAAATCCGATTGGACTGCGGAGGCCGAAGGCGCTATCAGGGACTCAATGGATCTACAACAAGGGCTTCAGGAGCTCCTAAATAGCTCAGAGAAGGACCTCGAGGGTTGGTGTTCGACTGTGGACAAGTGGGCCCTTCAGCAGGACGTCAAGATGGTGCAGCAACTGATGTGGGACAAGCGAGAAGCAGGCAGCGATCTTACTGATGGCCTGCGAGTCATCCTAAGACAAGTCTTTGGAACTAAGGAGTTCCCAAGATGGGTAGCCCTTGATGATGCGCATTATAATCTGCTTCGGAGAAGGTTGCTCAGCTGCAACAACCGCCTTCGGTTGTACCGCAGCAAGTTGGTCAGTGGCATGTCCCCTCGCTGCTTCTGTTGTCATGATGATGTCAATGAGTCCCTTGCGCACTTCTTATGGGATTGCCCCATGCATGAGGGGAGACGTAAGCAGCTGTTGCTGAGTATGCAGAGGCTCGGTGGCATGGCTGTGGGGGGTGCTGAGGGGGGTGGAGGGAGTGAGGAGGGTGGTGAGGTCGTAGGCGGTGAGGTTGTGGTGGAGGATGTGTTGCTTGGGCGGGAGCGGGAGGGCTCTGTGCGGCAGGGTTGGGATGATATGTCGCCTGTGGATCAATCACGATTGTTTTGTAAGCTTTTTCAGGGGAAGTCGCGCTTCCGCAGTAACTTTAGGCTTGCTGCGTTGTTAGGGGTTACAGCGTTGCGTCCCCCTCCAAAGTTGGATGTGTTGTTTGGATCATATGTGTCTGAGTGTTGGTCTGCTAGGGAGGGTAAAAGGGAGGAGCTTGGGGTGGATGATGGGGGCGAGGAGGTGATTGACCTCACTGAGGTTCCATCAGCTTCTGTCCCACCCTCTCCCCCAAGTGACGTTGATGTTGCGCGGCGCGGCCGTCCGCGCAGTGTGGACGTCCTGGCTAGAGAGAGGGGTTCGGGAGCGCAGCGTAGTGTCTCCGAGTTCTTCTCTTCAGCTAACACCCTCGCATCTAGCTCTTCATGCACTTCACAGCCCCCATCTGCCCCTGCTGTTGCTGTTGCTGCTATGTCTGTTTGGTGTTCTGACAATACGTTGGGATCGGCTGACCCCGGTTACCCAATGGAGGCACATGTCCAGGATCTGGATCTGATGCTATAGTCTGAGGAAGCCTATTATTATTATTATTATTATTATTATTATTATTATTATTATTATTATTATTATTATTATTATTATTATTCACAGGGAGATCGTAAGTAAATTGTCTTTTTTAATGACATACCCTTGTATAAGTCGGATATAGTCCTAATAGCTATATCCGAAGTCGAGGTGTATGTACCCGACCCTGCGATATACCGACACAAGTAGAGATTGACCGTGCTCAGGTACGACAGTATATAATCTATCGTAAAAAATAATTTAATGAAAGTTTCAGAGAACATTTCATTTTCGAGAACATCATCCCAGGACTTGCAAAGGGTCATACCCGGGAACACCATCGCTCAATACACTAGCGATCTCCGTATACGGTGTAGTATCATCGTCGATCGACCTTTCGCACTCGTATGTTGCGATCGAATGCCAAGTTATATCACGGAGTCTTTTTAATATTCATATTGATAACTGATGATGCATGATCAAATCATGATACGCCGTGGGCAATCAACCAGTTTGTTTGAGACGCATAAAGAAAAATAGTTTCCTTGTTACTGCCTTCGTCGTCTGGCGCGGATTTCTTTACCTGGTGGAGGACCACCAACAAAAGTCAGATCGAACTTTGACTGTTCGAGAATGTCCCAGATCTTATTAGGGATTCCGCCCAACGATAATTCAAAAGGGACATCAAGCACTCCTCTTGGCAGTGTCTGAATGGTCCACGCAGTGTAATCCTTGTCTCTGGGAGTAATTGTATCATCCCATGTCTTGAGACTTTTTGCGTCTTTATATACTGGCAGATAATGTCTTGCCTTTGGATCCTCAACCGGGTCCATACTTCTCCAAACTGGAGTATCGGTTGTACTATTTTTGCGGCTGATGATATTTTGAGTGTCCGTGTGACACGCATCTTTCGTGGGACCGCCACGACCCGCATCAAGTATAAGTCTGAGAGAGTGTCATCAGCGACATGTTGTTCCGCTGGTCTCATCAGATAGAAAGCATCTTTCACCCATGTGATGGTTGCTATCGCATCGCCTTCCTTCCATCGCTCATGGACAATCTCAACGTTGCCCGCGTTTGGGTCAGTGTCCGTCCCCTCCTCCTCCTGGTGGACGCCCTTTGATCCCATCGACCTCATCGCCTTCCTCGATTGGTCGTTGATAAGATCATTCCGCGCTCTCCTTAGCTGCGCCTCTGTGATCTTCTCCTTCTTTCCGCTATGCTCTCGCGGAGACTTAGACTGAGTCCCCACCGCGCTTATGCGGTCAGTCTTCTCCTTACTGTCCACCTTACTCTCCTCCTTCTCAGCTATCGGTGCCCGATAAGCATCGTCTTGGTCTATGCCAGCCTCCTTGTGGATGGGCGGCACCTCTTTGAAATCATCTTTCATCCGTTTTAACGCCTCCTCAACGGATTCATCTTCCAATAAGAAGGGATCATACTTAATCAGCCTTCTTACATTCACAATTTGCACCTTCCCTCTACCCCTGATCTTGTAGTTCAGAGGTCCCGTCTGTTCCATAGTCTGATAAGGTCCTTCGCAGTGAGTGAACAGCTTAGAGCTGACTCCTTTCGGGACCTGAGGATGATACAACAGTACAATATCCCCGACCTGGAATTTGATCTGATCCAAGTGCGCTTGTCGCACCCCTTCAGCGTCAGTCTTTCGGCGCTCCGCCTCTCTATGCGCCCTGACTATTTGTTCCGCCTCCATCTTCACTCTAAGTCTCATCCCAAACAACTCATCCGCATCGCCCAAGTGTCTTTTGGGTGAAGGAGCGAAGTCGGGATATCAGGCTCACGCCCATATACTAACTGATATGGTGAGATTGAGCTCTTCGAGCCTCCTAACGCCGTAGAGTGTAGACAGTTCATTGCAAACGCAAATGATGGTGCTGCCTCGACCCATGCTCTTTGATTCTCCTTCTTCGTGCAATACATCTTTAGTGAGGCTTTGAGGGGTCTGTACCCGCTCGATTTTCCCATTTGCTCGCGGGTTATAGGCAGTAACATATTGCCATTTCATCCCGTAATACTTAGATAGTTTGTCGATGACCTCGTTATTAAAGTCCGAGCCTCGATCAGAACATATCTTTCTTGGTACTCCGATCTGTGAGATGATCCTGTCGATCAGCGCCTCGGCCGTCGTCTTGCCGGTAACGTCTTTGACAGGGATGATCCACACATAGTTGGTGGCTCTGTCAATAGTCGTGAGGAGGTATTTGTAACCATCCTTCGATTCTGGGAAAAATCCCACATGATCAATGTGTATAAACTCAGACATCCCCGCATGAAGAGGAAATTCGCCAATCAGGCCGAAATTTGCCTTCAGTGGTGTTTTGTTTATCTTGCACGGGATGCATGCATCCACCGCCTGATCTATCTCCTCCTTCATCTTATTCCACCAGAATCGCCTCGCTACGAACATGTGAGTTCGTTGTCGACCCGGATGCGCCAAAAGTGGGCAATTGTGGGCTGCGACAAATATAAATCGTCTCAGACTCTCCGGTACCCAAAGGGTCCATTTGTCCGGCTGTGACGCATAGCGACCGTGAAGGCCCTTGTACCACAGTAGACCATCTCTCCATCCCATCTCCTTCATCATCTGATCTTTGATCGCTTTCGTCATGTTCAGCTCATCCGGGTTCTGATATAACTGTATGGGTTCCTTAAACTCCGGATCTTGAGCCTGTTGTTGCCTCCATGCGGTAGGCGAGGCTATATGGATAGTACCATCTTCTAGCCGTATCCCGATTCTTTCCGGGTCATCGTCTAGGTCACTTCTCCGCTCTTGAGGAGGCTCCGCATAAACATCCTGCGTCTCCTCTTCCTCTCTTATGTTCGCCTTCGCATTCTCATATACCTCATAGGACCACTCAGCGTCCTCCTGGGTATGTAGCTCACAACATATCCCGTGATCCGGGCCTTGTGGACTGTACCGTAGGCCTGTGCGGTCATATCGGACTCCACTCGCCAACTCCATCGCCTCAATGTGGCTGACCTCATACACCTTGTCAGTGGACAAGTCTTCCATCTCCACCGTGGACACCAACGCCGATACTTCTGAGTTAAACTCTAGCCTAGAGAGGCTATCAGCGACCACATTTCGCTTTCCCGGTAGATGGACCATTGTAAAATCGAAACAAGACAAGAACGCTTGCCACCGCGCCAGCCGTCCAGTCTGTTCATGATTCATCAACCATAACAGGTTATGATGATCAGTTCTGACAGTAAATTGAGGTCCTCCCCACAAATACTCTCTGAGCCTCTTGAGGGCCCACACCACCGCTAACGCCTCTCTTTGCCTTGTGCAATAGTTTCTCTCCGCCGCACACAACTTCCTACTAATAAACATGATTTGGCGTAATTTCTTCTCCTCATCCTCTTGTTGTAATACAGCCCCAATTGCAAACTTAGATGCGTCTGTATTGACTACAAGTTGTTTCGTAAAGTCGGGCATCGTTAACCTCAGTCCTCCGTCTTTCGGGTCTTTATAAATAAGATCTTTGAGCGCATGAAACGCTTGCAAAGCCTCTTCGCCCCACTTCTCAAAGTCTCCAAAATCTATCATTTTCTCCAACTTAGCCCGTGTTGCACCCCAATCGGGTATAAACTGGCTATAGTATTGCGCCATCGCAAGGAATGAGTGCAATTCAGTGCGGTTCTTTGGTATCGGTCGATTCATAATCTCCTCCCTCTTCTCTTTGGATATCGAGACTCGATTATGGGAGATCTCGTACCCTAAGTATGTCACACTCGTCTTGGCAAGTTGACACTTCTTTAGATTGCACTTTAGGCCAAAAGCTCCGATGCGCCTGAATATATCGGACAAATGATCGATATGCTCCTCCATTGTGTTAGAGTATACGATAATGTCATCGATATAGCAAAATGCATATTCTCCGCCTTCTGTCCCCGCCTTCTCATAAAGCCTCCGTCAGACAAATCATCGTACTGACTGCTCAACACCTTCTGCATCGCCTTCTGGAAAAGTCCTGGGGCTTGCTTGAGGCCCATCGGAAGCACTTTCCATTGGTATATTTCCATACCCACCACAAATGCCGTCAGCCATCTGGATTTTTCCTCCAGTGGTATCTGCCAGAAGCCATTCTTAAGGTCAATGACCGAATAGAATTTTGCATTCCGCAGTAGTCTCCTTCCTTCTTCTAATGTCGGGAGAGGATTTCTCTCTTCCTCCAGAACCTTGTTAACACGAGCATAGTTAACTGTCAGGCGCCATTCTCCTCCTGGCTTCGGCACTATTCTCGGTTGTGAGACTATTGAGGATGTTGATCTCTCAATAAAGTCCTCATTGAGCAGCTGTCTTGCTAGCTCCTCCGCTATCTTCGCCTCATGTAAACTCAAATTCGCCCTTCGTGGTGCCGGTGACGGCTCCGCACCCGGTATTTTGTAAATAACCGCAGTGAAATCTTCAGGCTTGACACCACCTGCATGTGGAGGGTCAAAAATTTCCTTGTTCGCCTCTAATTTGGCTTTTAAAAGCTCCTTCTCCTTCTCCGTGCCTACTCCTTCTTCCAGTATTTTCCGCGCCGCCGCTTGAAAATCTTCATCAGACATCTGCTTATGTTGCTTGAGGGTTCTCTGTCCTCCTCCAAGCCTAAGTCCTCTTCCGAGACATCATCTAGGCCGTCTTTTCATACGTGACCGTGTCCGGCTCATCATCCTTACCGAGCTCCACCAGCATGTCAATGAGTCTCGCGTATTGCAAAGGAGCTTTACGGGTGTAAAAACCATCAAAGCATGTGAATGCTTGCGGTATCAATTTCAACTTGTCGAGGTCTCTGAGCTTCCGCTTGTATGCACTGCTCTGCTCACGAGTTCCCATACGACAAGCCACCACTAGCTGTTGCTTGCGAGAGGGTACCGGTATAGGATGATCAATAAGCCGCCTTATTTCCTGCGCCCATATCGCCTTCTCATTATATGGCAGGATAATAGTATACGGCTTATTATTTTCGAATAAAGTCCGTAAGCATTTCTTCACTTCAGTTAGTGAACGCGGCCACGTCGGCTCGTCACCCCAGAAATCAGTAATAAAACTTTTAATAGTTTCTGGTGGAGTATCCGGGATTCGCCCCGTTCTCCTTGGTACAAACGCCTCCCTTTTTTCTTCTCCTACTTTCGCATGGAAACAGTATCCGTTAGTATATGGACATCTTTTCCTACTCCTTCCGCGAATCTCGCCAACGACGTGCTTCTTTGTGCGACACATATAATCTCCTCCTTTCGCTTCTCGATTAAGTCATCAATAGACTTTTTGTCCCAATGGCATGTCGGAACTGTGACAGTGCACACTTGGGATTCCCAATTGTCGGTCCAGGACAGCTCATCCGGTCTTACGACATGGGGGTGAACGTACACCTCAAGTGCCTCATGTGCGATGGCCATCTTTTTGTGATCCGTCGCTAGACTCAGCTCATAAGCCTCATAAGAGTCAGTAGCGTTGAAGGGATCAATATCGTTCTCTTCTCCTCTTTTTACTCCATATATCACTCGCCGTGCGGCGCAATCAATCACAGCCCCCATCGTAGCCAATTGGTCATACGATAGTAATATTGACCCGTGGTAACCGGGGACGACATAAAGGTCCATGCGGTATACTCGTGCGGATTTTAATTTTAAGGTCAGTGTGATGATTCCCGTGATGACCGTCCGGTCGAATTTTTCATATTTCCGTCCACCCAGTCCCGGTATCGATTAAAAAACTTCCGGCCGACAATATTAATATTCGCCATCGTATCATTACCAACTTTTAATATTGTCTTCAATGTTTCACAATAAAGTTCCGTATAACACAGAGCATCGGGCCTGTGTATATTGACTGCGAGAACAAGAACTTTACGTTCCAAATTTTGGAGTATTGTCTCTAAGTTTTTCAACTCCTCCTTCTTCTCCTCCTGCTTCACCTCATTAACATTGTTATTATTCTGCGGTAATGGTGCGTTTACTATGTGAGCGACATTGTCTTGTGGCACTTGAGTACACACATTGTCCTTTTGCTCGCCACCTGCCGCGATCGTAGACATTGAGTCTGTTCGTGGTTGTTTGCTTGGCCGAGGCGATACGTCTGCCGTTGGCCTCCTCGCCTCCATCGCAAGTCTCGCCTTCCTATTTGCATCAGTTATCATTGGTAACCGTGCTGTATGAACGGGTATGAGACTACCTTATCCATCTCTCTTTCTCTCCGAGGCTCTCTCTCTCTCTCTATTTCACTCTCTCTCTCAACCTCTCACTCTCGCTCAGCTCTCTCAGGCTCTCTCTCTCCTTCTCTCATCATCATCAGCCTACCGTTGTAGGCATCACCCCCCGGATAGCCGGTAAAAAGTACCTTTTCCTGGTGACAGGTGCACCAGCTTGTTTTTCAGTATTATTTGTCCGGATTGGACCTGATGCCATTTTATTCCTGGTCTGTTGCAGTTTTCCTTTTTGGCTTCACTGAGCTAATATAACGAGACATCATTCTCATCTTTTGAGGACTGCGCTGGGCCACAGGTGCCTGGGCAGCAGGAGCTGCCAGCCCGCCAGCAGGGCCGGGCTGCCGCCGCCCGCCGCACAGGGACTGGGGGTGGCGCCCGGCCCGGCTGGCGGGCTGGCACTGCCGCTGTTCGGACCGGTCGTAGTAGCGCTGGGGGCCGGGCTGGGGGCTGGGCTGGGGGCCGGGCTGGCGGGCAGCGGGACGTAGCTGTCGGTGGGCGCGGCGTACTCGAAGCCGGCCAGGCACTCACAGCCCCAGGTGCCGGTCTGCGCGTGCTGGCCCCGCAGGCGCGGGCGCGCATGGCTAGTTCCGGGTGGCGGTCGCGGTAACAGCGGCAGGTGCTATTGTCGGCCCGCAGGCAGACGCCCAGGCTGTCCCGGGGACAGACGCAGAAGGACAGCCCGCTGACGTCCTCGAGGCAGGACGCGGACTCGTGGCAGGCCGGCACGCACGGCCGGCGCTCACAGAAGCGGCCGCCGCGGCCGGGCTCGCACACGCAGCGCTGCTCCAGCGAACGCGCGTACCTGGTGCGGTTGGCCTCCGCCTCGGCGCGGTAGTTGTCGGCGTAGCCGGGCAGCTGCGACGGGTACACCCGGTAGCTGAAGCCGCCGAGGGGGGGCAGGGCGTCGAAGTCGTGCGCGAGGTCCGGGAAAGCCCGCTCCTGCACACAGTAGCCGCGGCCGGAGCAGGCCGGCAGGGCGCACTGGCGTTGCGGGAACAGGCGCGAGCCGGGGACGAGCAGGTCGGCGTCGATGTTGGACTCACCGAGCTTTTCCCACTGGCCCAAGTACCAGTTCCAGGCACAGTCACTGCGCCCCTCGCGCACGAGCCGCGAGCTGAAGCAGCCGCCGTCGACCGTGACGTACTCGCAGTAGGCGCCGAAGAAGCCCGGTTCACAGGCGCAGCGGGGCGGGCCGTCCGCACCCTGGCATTGGCCCGTGGCCTGGCCGGCCGTGCTGCGCAGGTTGAGGCGCGGCAGGACGCAGCTGAAGCACTCGCGGCGGTCGGCGGCACGGGCGCTGGCGCGCTGGCACGTTCGGGCCTCCGCGGCGTAGTAGCAGCCCGCGGGCGGCACGGTGCAGGAGGCGGGGTGGCCGCCCGGGTAGCTGGTGTAGCCGTTGTCCACGAAGCCCTGCGCGGGCAACGCCGTGCAATACCGGGGGGTCGTCTTCCTCCAGCTCGAAGCAGGAGCGGCCGTCGTCGGTCCTGGCGTAGCCGCCGCAGCGGCATCGCGTGGTGCGCTCCTGGCCCGCGGCGAAGGCGAGCACGCACTCACCGCGGGGGTGGTTGCAGGCCGTGTCGGCGCCGAGCGCGTCGCTGTAGCAGGTCTGGCGCACGTCGACGCCGCACGCGTGCCAGGCCTGAGGAAAGGCGCTTGCTGCCCCCCCCCCCCCCCCGTCACACCCCCCCCCCCCCCTCTCACCAACACAGAGTGTGCCCGAGCCTACCCTAAAGTCACAGTGCTTTCTAATGCTGTTGTGCAGAATGGGCCAACGCTTCCTCAATCTGAATACAAAGATGTGGGTACACAGAGACTGCAGCCCCGTGGAGAGAGGAGAGAGGGAGAGAGGGGAAAGACGTATATACATACATGCATACATACATGCATACATACATGCATACATGCATACATACATGCATACATGCATACATGTATACATGTATACATACATACATACATACATGCATACATGCATACATGCATACATGCATGCATACATACATACATACACATACATACATACATACATGCATGAGTACTTGCATGCATGACCGCATGCATGCATACATACATTCATACATACATACATACATACATACATGCATGCATGCATATATACATACATGCATACATATGTATATACATACATGCATACATACATATACATACATGCATGCATGCATGCATGCATACATACATACATACATACATACCTACATACATACATACTTACATACATACTTACATACATACATACATACATCATGCATGTATGCAGTCATACATGCATACATACATACGTACATACAAACAAACAAACATACATACATACATACATACATACATGCATACATACATACACACATACATACATACATACATACATACATACATACAACGTACATACCTACATACCTACCTA
>WBZZ01000509.1:107500-120000 GCA_019918135.1 Paulinella micropora
GCTTCTTTGCTGGCTGGGGGAGGTCAGTCGTCGCTGTAGGGGTAGCGACTGGCTTGGCTTCTTGGAAGTTGAAATCCCTAAGCATGCCCTTAGTGTATTCATGCTGATGTATGACTATGCCCTCTGAAGTCCTAACAAACTGCAAGCCACAAAATGTTTTGACTTGTCCTAGGTCCTTCACTCTAAATGAATGTTTCAGTTTGGTGAACAGGGCATTGTGCTCGTCTTTGGTATTATGAAACACGAGCAAGTCATCAGTGCGAAGGAGTAGATAGGGGGGTAGTTTCTGTCTGCCTGTGACTGAAGGTAGGAAGAAAATGCATGGGTCTAATGTTGACTGTTTATATCCTATACTTCTCACATTAGTAGACACATGGTCAAACCACCTTCGCCCTGCCTGGGGGGTTCCGTACAGTGCTTTCTTCAACAATAGAATCATTGAAGGGTCGCTTTTGTTTTCGTACCCCTTAGGCGGAAAGGCGAAGGCAATGTCCTTCATATCTGCATGGGAATAGGCTTGTGAAAAGTCGAGGTGAGAGATCATGAGGTCATTGAATGCAGCATAAGATACTAGTAGCAAAAGAAACATTGGTTGGGCGGTGGGGCAAGAGCATTCATATGGATTGTAATGAATGTATTCTTTCATCCTATTTCCTAAAGCTACTAGTCGCGATTTGTATTTCTCCTGACCTGTAGACTCATCTGTCTTTGTGGCATCAACAAATGTTGTATGGACAGGAGGTACATTCGCTGTTATTGCTGCGGCTCGAGGTACCCATTGCAGTGCTTTGCATTCGAACAAACCTTGTAACTCGGCTAGTTGAGCAGCATGTACCTGAGGGTGTGACTTTATGGTTTTCTGTGGGATATGTAACACTCTTGTGAACAAACAATAGCTGTCCTGTCCTAAGGCCTCCTCTTCCTCCTCCTCAAACTCATGAGCAACAATAATGTGTGCGGTATGAGTGGGGTGGTTTGCTGGTATTTGTTTCCTAAGCCTGGGCCCAGCAACTATGTTTGTTGAAGTTATTGCAGCACCATCCCATGTTTGTGATATGCCCTTGTTACTACTCCATCTATCTGGTAGAGGGAATTGTGGTGCAGATGAGGAGTGTTGGGCTGGGTTTGATGTTGCTCTGTTGTGTTGTGTCGTTTGCCGAGGTGCTGTGTTCGTCTTTTTCTCTTGTGCAACCGTTGTTGCTGGAGTGGGAGCAAATGCATTTGGTGGGGGATGGAGTGAGCCAAAATATGGGCTTGGTTGCACGTAAAGACTTGAAGTGGCCTTGGTGGTGTGTGGGGTTGTCGTGTCATCGTCCAGTGTGTCGAGTGTGTTTTGTGAGGAATGTGGCAGTTGGTTTGTTGGCCACCAGCCACTGGGTGTGTTGGAGTCCTGAAATTGTGGCAGTTGGTCCTCGTTTTTCCACTGGACTGACTGGGTAGATGGTATGCTAGTGGTAGGAGGCGAGGTGGAGGATGTTACGTTGTGCGACACTAGTAGTGGTTGCCAAGGTCGTGCAGGTATTTTGCATGTGTAGCCACGAGTCATTGTATCGAAACGAACATTACGTTTTTCTACTGTGGCTGTCTGTTTGGTGTCGTGAATGAGGATTTTATAGACTCGACGAAATATGTTGTAGCCAATGAGAGTACCTGGCACGGCGACAGGCTGTGCTTTCGTCGTTTCCATTTTCACCCAGGCGAGGCATCCGAAAGGTTGCACGAACGATTGCACAGGTTTTCGGCCCATAAGCAATTCCCAAGGGGATTTGCCTTTGTCCTTACCTCTGCAAAGGGGCGTGACCATTCGTATGGCTAGTGTCGCTTTATGTGTGTCCTTCCAAAATGTGTTAGGCAGGCCTGCATCTAACTGTGCTGCTAGTGCGCGTGTGTCGTCTGTCCTATTCATTCTTTCAGCAAAGTTCATGTTAGGCTCGTTACGTGTGGTGGTTTTGAGGATGATGCCGTGTTTGTCTGTATAGTCTTTTAGTACTTTAGAGACAAACTCGCCATCTGCTCTTATCTGCTTTAGTTTGTTGCCTGACTGTCGTTCAAAGAAAGCAAATATGCGTGTTAAATGTGGCATGTAAAGCTTAACTTCGCGGGTAGGTGTGTAGAGGTCACAAGCAAACTTAGAGCGAGAACATGTCACTCCCCCTCTGTAGTAGTTACCGTATCTTGACATTACGGGGAATGGGCCGCTGAAATCTATGTTGAGTGCTTCACCTTGCTTATATTCTAGGTCTAGATAGTTACCTCTGTACATAGGGGGTTTGTTAGGTTTGCCCCTATTGCATCCATGACATGCACGTACCAGACGCATCCAATCTTTGCCAGCGATGCGTCTGCCTACGCTCTTTGCAAACTCGTTCATTATGAGTGGGTTTGCATGCATCAGAGCTCTGTGTAGGATCATTGGATCGTACGGTGCATGTGATGGGAGAGGATTGACTGACCAAAATGCAAGGTCTGGTAGGTTGTCGATGGTTGCAGCCAGTGACAGTTGTTCTCTCTGCTTGTACCTGTATGGTATATATCTTTGATGAGGGTCAAGTGGTGTCATTCCTGGCTTATCTAACTCGTATAGCAAGTGTGAATTGAGCCTCCCCCTTGCTATTATGTTCTTCTTGTCCAGTGTTATGGGCTTGTCATAGATGAATACTTGACCATTTTGATGGATGATTGTTTTGTGCATGTCATGGCCAAGGCGTGGGGTGGGAACAAGGTTGAATGGTAATGACGGTGATATGAGTGAGTTGGGAAATGACTGTTTAACCGATTGACCATAACCATTGAGCCACGTCGGAGTGGCAGTAGCCCGCGTCCTCACCGGAAGCGGCTTACCAGATATGTTATTGAGGAAAGCCGGTTTATCTTTGCGGATAGACTTGGGGTCGATAGGCGCCTTCTCATGGAATAGCCATCGGTTGCATGCGCTGTCGACCACGTCAGGGGGATTGCCGTCGGCCATAAGCACATAGTTGACCATAGGGCGTTTGAGCTCTGCCCGTTCTAAGTCCATTGTCTCCTGCATCCATCTGTTGTATTCGTCCATGTTCTTGAACGCCAAATATTCCAGCTCTGGATGCCTACGTTGGCGAAGTCCAGGGCGGGTGGGTAGAGATAGTTCTCATGTTCAGGGTCGTCGAGCTCCGGGTCGTCGATGTCGTCAGTTGCATCTTCGTCAGGGATGGTTGCAACGTCTGTGGTATCTTCTTTCGGGTCCCTTATTGCTTCTAATTCGTCAAATACGTCTGCCATTAACACGAATTCGAATGTGTGTGAGTAGTCATGACGTCGTAGGCGTTCGCGTAGTTCTTCAGCTTCCACACGTCCGGCAGGTGGGTAATAGTTGAGCGGTGGTCTCACGTTGTCGTTGAACAGTGGTTCTATTTCAGGTGTGTATGGTGCTGGAGGCGGTGAACGCTTCACATCGGACGGCGTGTCGGGTATGTTGAGTATGCGTTTCAGTTGCTTCTCCAGTTGTTCTCGCCATCTTTCGCCTGCTGCACCTACACCGTAGGGTTCGTGCTGTTCTTGTCCGGTCTCATCTGTTCCACTTGGAGGTGGTGGGAGCATAGTCCATGGTGGGTCCGTCTCGTTGATTGTATACGCTTCGTCGAAGTTGGGTATGTCCGGCGTGGTAGCGGCGAGCGCAGCTAAGTTCGCATTCGGTGTCGAAGAGGTCACCTCGTAGTCTTCTTCGTTTTCAGTGAAGTTAAGGTGGGCGTGTGATTGTGCCATTGTGGCCGTCCTGGGGTCCACACGTCTCCCCCTCGTCGTAAATTCATCTAGGATCATCGCCATATCTACCATTGTGGGTGTGTCTATGACCAGTGGTGCGTGTGGTCCACCTTCACGGTAACGTAACAGATGTTGAATGCGAGGTCGCCTAGCTCGGGCTGGTCCGTTGGTATGCCGGGTAGATCGTATCTCGTTCCCCTTTCTCGAAGTCGGTTGATGAGTGGATGCCGCTTGGCCATGTTGCAGAACTCTTTGTGTGCCGGCCAATCGGTCCTCTGATGATCGGTGTTGCAGTAGTAGACGAGTTGACATCCGCTGCAACGCTTCAGTTTTCCTTCTTGGTTGCCGCAGTAGGTGTAATCCCATCTAATGCTGCCGCGTCTGGTTTCGCGTATAGTCTTGCAGTCGACGCAGTCTGGTTTGGTTAGTGCCCAGTTCTCCGGGAGTAGTCGGAAGTCCTTCACGATGCTCCAGTAGGCCAGCCCATCGGTGGTAGGGTGACGAAAGCAATGATGTGCATCTGTCCAAGCGAAGGTGTATCGTCGTTCTGTTGGCTGTGAAACTCCAGGTACACGTCTGTATTGCACTGGTTGGCAGTAGGGTAATGCTTCGATGGCTTGTATGCGACTTATTGCGTCCTTCTTGTCCGTAGATGCATTCGCTGAAGTCGTCGTCGGGGCCAACGGGGTAAAGCACTCGGTCTGCAGGTTCGGTGGGATAGGTACCGTGAAACTTGAAATGGGCGATTCCTCATTGTATGCCATTGACGGGGTAGGCGGTGTTTCGCTCATCGAGGTGTCCTCTGCGCTGGTTGAACTCAACTGTCGCTGTCGATGTTCTCCGATGGGCGTTGAGGTAGGTTGCTCTTCTTGACGGTCTTGCTCTGATGTCGTCCTGTCTTCCGGTGCAGGTGAGCTCATAAAGCTCTGTGTTGGCACGCGCGGGGATTGTGTAGTTGTTTCCGGCGGTTGTTGCGGTGAACTACCTGGTTCACGTCGTGCTCGTCTCGGGCATCTTGTCCGCAGTACGATGTGCTCAATACCTGTTGAGCCGGGCGCGTCTTGAACTAGCAGCGATGGTAACATCCACGGATCCGTTCTTGGAAGGAAATAGTTGAGGGGTGTTCCAAGGGGGCACCAAGGTCGCGGCCAATGGGCAGGTGGGACAGGGAATCCTTGTGGGATCGCTCGAAATGCGTCCCGCATGCGCGTCCATTGAACGTAGGCACGTCTGTAGTCGTTCTCGTCCATGCGTTGTATGATTGTCAGCGAGCTCCATGGGATGTCTGGGCGTCTCGTCGGGTCTTCCACGTAATCAGGGTGCGGTGCGGGCGATGCTTCAGTGGGGGTGGGAGGGTTATAGGTATCAGAAGTGGGTGTTAGAGGAGACAGTTGGATAGGTCCTGCTCTATTTCTGTACCTACTTCCCCTTTGTACGTAGGCTACTTCTTGCGATGGTTCGTCCTCCTCTGGTCCGGGTCGTTCGTCGTCGGAGTCGGCGGAATGCATCAGCCATGTCTCGGGTGGGTCGCCTGTTGGATAATCGACGTCGTCCGTGGCTTCCACTTCGGTTGTCGCGTTGGCTTGTCCGCTCGATCGTTGAATCCGTCTTGTGTTGGTCTGTCTAGGTTGGCCTCCACGTCCTCGTTGATTCGGTCCTCCCCCTCGACCACCGCGACGTGTGTTCGAGTTTGGCTGCGTGAGTCGTCTGCGGACTGGGCATTCAGCCCAGAGTGTTTCGGTCGGCCCTCGCAGACTCGTTTCATGCAGGTGGATCGACACTGGGCCGCAATGTGTCCTCGTCGGTTGCAGTTGAGACATCGGATGTCTTTGTTGATAGCAACGGGTGTGGCCGAAGTGAACAGGGCTGTCGAGGACCTAGTAGATGAGGCAGCAGAGAGTTGGTTAGCATGGTATGCTTGTAAGATGAGTGAACATATCTCATTATAACGTGGTTTGTCAGCATCAGCACGAGACCAATACATAGTTCCCCCTACATCCCCCATAGATAGAGAGGCGCACTCCTTAAGTTTAAAGAGCAAGAATACGACTCTGAATTCATCAGGTAGAGGCACTCCTCTTGACTGTAGGCGCTCGAAGCGTTGGGTCAAGAGCTCCATCCATGTTGGTAGGCCATTGCTTGACTTCAGCTTTGTCTCGAACAGCTGCATTAGTAGGTGAGCGATGGAAACCGATCCTTTGCTGCCGAATCGCTCGCAGATCGCTGTCCAGATCACCGCTGGGTTGGCTCCTGCTCGTTGGACGGTCAGTAGAGCTGTCGACTCTTGGCATGCTTCCACAAGGAAGCAGCGGACATGGATCTGTGCTTGATGTAGTCTGCTTGGCTGAAAAGTGTATCCAGGTCAGTTGGTACGTTGATAGTAGGCAAGAGGGCGGGTGCTTGGCTACCTGAGGACGGGTTGGTCGAGGATGGGCTGCTTGAGGACGAGCTGGTCAGTGATGACGAGCTGCTCGATGATGAGTCGCCACGTCTCGATCCGTATGCTTCATCGTCTTCGTCGTCATCGCTCCTCCTTCTCGACTGTCTTGCTGTCGAGGTGTCTTGCTGTCGTGCTGACAGTCCAGATCCAGTAATGTTGTTAGGGGCGGGGTGGGTGGGTCTTAGTCCAGTAGTTCTGGTACTTGCGTAGATTGTAGCAATCTCTTGTACCGAGTAGGGCGATTCTTGGTCTTCCAGAAGTAGTATGTAGCGTGCGTCCACGCCCAATAAAAAAGCGAAAAATTGGAATTTCCAAAGGTCAAATTCATCGATGGGTCTTTTCGGGAATTTCGGTAGCTTGAGTTGGTAACGGGGCGCATCCAAGGCTCCATAACCAGTAAGTACACTAGTAGACATTAGTCTCCGGATACTTGAATAATCGTTTGCGCTGAGGCACTTTGATCAAAGGTTGAAGGAACAATAATGAATTTAATCAATGGTTAGAAACCAATGACTGAAACTCAATCTAATTTACCATAAATTTATAGTGAAATAAATACCACAAATTTATATACTGATCTTGTGGTCAGAAATTCAAGTGATGATTCAGTATGGGCCAATCTATACTAACTGGCAACTAATTGTGAATAACGGTAATATCAACGTAACGAATAATAATTATGATACGAAATATGAAAATGGTAATGAATATGATCCGGTCAAATATAAATGTTATGTCGTGAAATTGACCATAAAAGGTAACAATATATTTAGTAAATATTATTGCTTACTGGCACCGTCGACACGTACGAGCCGCCTGTCTTCCACCCCCAGGGCTGTGCGCCTTCCGGCCTCTCCTTTCCGCCTGGGGACACCGACGTGGTCTGCCCCGTTCGCAACTTGGGCAATGCCGGCTGCATGACCGACGCGTGGCTGTGTGCTCTGCCCCGCCTGCAGCGCAAGTACGTCGACATGTGCCACAGAACCTACCACGGCCTTATGACCTTTGAAGAGCTCCTGGGCCTTGCTAGCTACACTGACCACCAGGCACGTGTCCGCCTCACACTCAAGAAAATCAGGTGCAGCCACCGCGAGCTCGTTCTCAAGAAGTCTGGCGTCTATGTCGTCGCAGGACAGTCACACGCCGTAGCCGTAGACTGCGCCAGGCGCCTCATCTTCAACCCCTGAGTCGAGCACGCCTCCACACTCGACGCCAAGAACCTCGCTGCCCAGGGCATCCCGGACACGAAGGGAGGTATCGACGTCGCTAAGCTAGTGAGCACAGCGCTCTGAGTCGTTTATACACAAAAATCATTAAAGGGTTCCGGGGTCCGGTCATGTGTGTCAGTCGACACTCTCCCATGGTGCAGTCGATACGTGGTCCAAATCGGCACCCAGGCAGTATATATTTTCCCAACCACGCCGGACCACCCGGGGACGCGGGAAGGGGACACCCACCGCAACCATGATCAAACAAGTGTAGTATCCCCCGGTAGACTGCCTGGATCATGTTGGCGGTGGGACCCCCCCCCCTCCCCTCTCGTGCCCCCCCCCCCCCCCCCTCCTTGCGTCTGTGGTCCGGATCGGACGTCTGGTTGTATACTCTGTGTGGACCGCTTTGGACCACGACACCCCTGCACCGTGAGCTGTGTCGGCCGTACCATGGGCACGGGACCAAGGTACAGTCGACGCGAAGTCCAAATCGGTACCCAGGCAGTATATCTTTTCCCAACCACGCCGGACCACCGAGGGACGCGAGGGGGGGGGGGGGAGGAGGGGGGCCTACCGCCAACATGATCAAACAAGTGTAGCGTCCCGGTAGACTGCCTGGATCATGTTGGCGGTGGGTCCCTCCCTCTCGCGTGGTCGAGGGGCGTGTGTGGTCCGGATCGGATGTTTGGGTGTATATCTTGTTTGGACCGCTTTGGACCACGACACCTTGCACCATGAGCAGTGTCGGCCGTAGTGTGTGCACGGATCAGAGTGCGGGGGTGGTCCGGATCGGACGCCTGGACGTATATCTTATTCTGGCCGCTTTGGACCACGACGCACACACACACGACGATCGAACCAGTGCGACACCTCGCGTGACTGCCTGGATCGTGTTGGCGGTGGGTATGCCTCCCTCTCCCCCTCTCCCCTGCGGTGTGTGGTCCGGGTCGGATGTGGGGACGTATATTTTTTGTGGACCGCTTTGGACCACGCACATACTGCACGGTGAGAAGTGTCGGCCGACCGCGCGCATGGGTACCACGTGCGCGACGGCACCGTGGGCCGTGTCGGGCGACTGCGAGCATGGTGACCACGGACACGACGGCACCGTGAGCCGCGTCGGCCGACCGCGGGCACGGAACAGGTAGTGGTCCAAATCCGCCCGGATTTTTCTAGTCTGTCCTTTTGGCGCTTTGGTCTGCCTTTGGGGCCTTGTGGTCCAAAGGAGCGGTCCATGCAGTTGAGAATTTAATTAGGCACAGAGGGCGGATTTGGACCACCGCGGGGAGGGGGGACCTGCCATGTCCCGGGCTGAGCCGCAGGCCGGGATTTGCGGGAAAATTTTTGCATTGGCGTGTGAAAGCTGTTGTTTTTTTCTTCTTGGCTTTATCATTACAGTGTGTCGAAATGCTGGCCGTTTGTCCTACCTGTGGCGCCTGCTTTTTCGAAGGGCAGCTGTATTGGTCGGGGACTTGCAAAAAAGGGGACCCCAAGGACCTTGCCTCGCTCGTGTGCCGCCCTTATGGCGACGGTGCCTGTATCAACCCCGCTCGCGATATCCCCGGCGGAGACACTTGGGAAGAACGCATGCGCTTCGTTGACAATTTTCTAGACGAGATCCTGTAAACTAATTAAAAAAACTTCTCCTCTTGTTATATTATTTAATCAGCAACAAATGGAAGTTGCGAGGTCGTACAAGCGGCGGCGCCTCGACGGTGCGACCGACGACTTTGTGCTACCGGTCGACGGACAGAGTGGCGACGTCCTTGTTTCGGACGGTGACGGGGGCGTGAGATGGGCAACAGGCGGAGTGGCCGCGAACGAGGCGGTAGCGCTTAATACTGCTCACAGACTGACTACGTCCGGGAACCCGCACTTGGTTGATCTAGCCGACCTGATTACCTTGACGCTGGACACCGAAGCGAAAACTAGCCAGCCGGCCGGGATGACTTCTAACAGCTCCGCGGGCTTTGTGGCCTCGGCCTCCAGCAATTCCGCTCAAGCCTACCTGGCCTTTGACAGCGACTTCTCCACGCTGTGGGGTACAACTGCTCCCGACAGCTACAGCGGCAACAGCTACACCGCCATGATCGAGACGATGGTCGATAATCTCCCTGTGCCTGGCGCGTGGCTCCAGCTCGATCTGGGTAAGCACGCCAAAGTCACTGCTTACCACGTCACTTCCGCTGGTGCTATTACCGCGCCCAGAGACTGGGTAGTCGCGTATAGCGCGGACGGCAGCCGGTGGTTCACTTGGGACAGCCAGACCGCCCAGACCTTTGTCGGCGACAGCCTGCGCACGTTCACGCCTGCGACCGCGGCCGATTACGCCCGGTACTACCTGCGCGTAATCTGCACTAAAAACAACGGGGCGGGGGTTTGGTACATGCGGAGCCTGGCCTTCGACTACCAGCTGTACAATGCCGGCTGCATCGAGAACACCAGTTACCCGACCAAGGCCTCGCAGCTAGCGCCCAAGGCGTACGTCGACCACCAGGTGGCAGGAGCAGTGAAGTTCCCGTCGGTCATGCCTACCCTAAACGACTGTATTTCGTGACCATGGACCCAGGCGGCTCGATCTTTGCGGTCAAGGACAGGACGCTCAAGCAGCCGTCTTTGGCTCCCAGTGGCAATGGCGCAATCGTGCTCATGGACACCGACTTTACGGTCACGACGATCCCGGACACTCTCGCGAGGCTGCCGGACCCCCTGCCCGCCTCGACCGCGCAGCTGGTGACGGTTGATCCAGACGGCGTGCTAGGCCTGAGCAGCCAGGTAAGCTCGTCGACGCTCACGCTGACAGGTGCTGGCGGCAACAGTACGCTTTCCGCGCCTGCCACTGGCTCGGTCGCGCTCAAGCTGCCTGTGGCCCTGCCCAGCGCATGCACCAAGCAGTTCGTCACGCTTGATAGCGCGGGCCAGTTCGCTACCGGTGCCACTGGCTTCAAAGGAGGAGACAATGTAGCGATCGGGACTTCAGCGGGCGATGGACAACAGCCATTTGCAGTCGCGATAGGCACAGAAGCAGGAGCGAGTGGACAGTGCCAGTTTGGAGTTGCTGCTGGCTTCCGGGCGGGATACTCTGGCCAGGCAGATCTCGCCGTCGCGATCGGTGCCTACTCCACGGAGAGCACACAAGGCATTTCATCAGTCTCTGTCGGTCCCTATTCCAGCACGCTCGGCGCACGGTCGGTTGGGATCGGCAGTACGGCTATCACGGATGCTGCCGCCCAGGAATCGGTTGCAATAGGCTACCGAGCAAAGGCAGCGACATCCCGCTCGATCGTGCTGAACGCAACGGGCGCTGAATTTGCGTCCGTTAACGCTGATGCTACTTACGTCAAGCCGCTGAGGTCGGGTGCTGATTCTACCACCGCCGAGAAGGCGACGCAGTGGAACAGCACGACAGGCGAACTCACCGCCTCTAAATTTACACTTCCTCTTTCGCTGCCTGCCAGCACTTCTCTGACATACATACATTATGCACATACATGCATACATACATACATACATAAAGTGATAGCAGTCAAATCATATATATGTTATGGCATCATCTCAAAAGCGTGGAAAATGCAGAGAAAGACCAATAAGAAAAATGTAGAGCACTCACATCCAAGTATTGCAAAAGTTGGCAAAACTGTCTCTTTTTTCATCACAATCATTATCAGGCAAGAGAAGAAATAACGGAAAAAAGCCATCAAAATAGGCATGGAATAATGTTTGCTTACATATTTCCAGTCTCTGTGCACTGAAGAAACGGGGACAAACAAGCAAATCAATTGATGTGGCACCATACTCAAAAACCGACCAAACAAGCAGACACTTCGGGCCGGCCTGTTTAACTTCCGTTGATTACGGTCGATTTTTTCACCTTTTGCTTTTGACCAAAAACCTGCCAAACACGTGCTTTGTAAAAAAGAAGATTCCCGTCAGACTGGTGGCGTCAGACATTCAAAAATTCCGGCTGGCTGGTGTGAGACAATTGTGAATATTAAATACCAGAAATACTTCTGGGTTCGAATTCGCAGATACAACTTTAAATTTACGGAATTCCAATTCGAAGATCCTAGATGTATATAATATATGACTGTCTTAATGAACTTTCTCTCTCTCTCTCTTTCTCTCTCTCTCTCTTTCTCTCTTTCTCTCTCTCTCTCTCTCTCTCTCTCTAGTCTTTCTCTCTCTCTCTCCTTTGATATATATACATATATATATAGGATCTCTCTCTCCTTTGATATATCTTTCGATCTCTCTCTCTCTCTCTTCTTTCTCTCTCTCTCTCTCTCTCTTTCTCTCTTTCTCTCTTTCTCTCTCTCTCTCTCAATATCTCTCTCTGTCTCTCTCTCTCAATATCTCTCTCTGTCTCTCTCTCTCTCTTTCTCTCTCTCTCTCTCTCTCGATATCTCGATATCTCTCTCTGTCTTTATCTCTCTCTCTCTATCTCCCTCTCTCTCTCTATCTCCCTCTATGTATGTGTGTCTGTATGTTTATGTATGTATGTATGTATGTATGTGTATATGCATGCATATCTGCATGCATGTATGTATTCATTGTATGTACGATGTTTGTATGTATGTGTATTGTATGTACAATATGTATAATTTATGTACTTATGTATATATGATGTATGTATGTATGTATGCATGCATGTATAATGTATGTACATTGCTTGTGTAATCTATGTATGTATGTACGTATGTACGTATGTATATGTACGTATGTATGTATATATTTATGTCTGTATGCATGTTTGCATGTTGGTTTTATGTATCTATGACAGTATACTATGTAGATTGTATGTTCTACATCGTATGTGTGTATAATGCATGTGTTTGTGTACTTGTGATGTATGTCTGTATATGTATGTATATAGTATGTATGTATGTATGTATGTATGTATGTATGCATGTATGTATGTATGTACATATGTATGTATGTATGCATGTATGCACGTTTGTATGTTTGTGTGCATTTTTGTATGTTCGCATATGTACATGACATGACGTACATACATACATACAGAGATACATACATACATATATACATGCATACATGCATACATGCATACATACACGTATGCGTGTACACACATACATAGAATGTACATG
>WBZZ01000509.1:125000-177500 GCA_019918135.1 Paulinella micropora
AAACAGTTAATTTTTTCTAGTACTGTATTGAATTAATATAATTTAACTTTTGGTATTTTGTGTTCAACCACAACGGTCACTGCCTTGCTAAATTAGCTTCAGACGGGTTAACCCTAACCCTAACACTAACCCTAACCCTAACCCTAACCCTAACCCTAACCCTAACCCTAACCCTAACCCTAACCCTAACTAATAACACTAACCCTGCTAACCCTAACCCTAACCCTAACCCTAACCCTGATCCTAAACTTAACAGTGATCCTAATCCTCAGTAAACCTAACACGGGGGCCTAACCCTAAGCATAACAGGGTGCCTAACACTAACCCTAACCCTAACCCTAACCATACGGTGACCCTAACCCTAAGCCTAAGCCTAACCATAACCCTAACCATAACACTAACCCTAACCCTAACCCTAGTCTAGCTAGTGTGACACTAACCCTAACACTGTGCAGGACTAAACCTAACCCTAACACTAACAACCCTAACCCTAACCCTAACCCTAACACTAACACTAACACTAACCCTAACACTAACCCTAACCCTAACCCTAACACTAACCCTAACACTAACACTAACACTAACCCTAACACTAACCCTAACACTAACCGTAACACTAACCCTAACCCTAACTTGAACCCTAACCCTAACCCTAACTAGTAACCATACATATGTTTTTTAAGCAATTTCAGCGTTGGTAAAACGGATGCACTTTTTACGTAATTAGTTTTTAACATTTTTTGTTATGTTTTTTAAATTAGAAAGCTTGAATCTTGAATTTCAGTGTGGAAGAATAATGAAAAAATTTTACTTTTAAATTTTAATTTAAATTTAAGTGTTAAAGGCAAAATGTTCAGGAAATGAAAATATTAAGGGGAGAAAAAGTGAAAAGTGTATTTTTTTTATTGTGGTGGACGGTAATATAGGTGTTGATATTTGATAATTGACAAATGATTTTTTTGAAAGCAAATTTTTGTAGCTTTTTCACCATTTTTAGAAAAAATCCAGGGAACTCGATCATTTTTTGTGGTGGGTGTCGGGGCCGGCCAACCTAGGAAAAAGCTCAGAGGGGAGGGTTGCCTGAGTGCATTAGATATATTTTAGCACAAAGCATATCATAGGTATCTAAGTATATAGACAGCAACCTTGAGTGGTTTTCAACACTTGTACTTTAATTTGTAGGCTACAAACCCGCTAGGAGAAAACCACTTATTTCGGCCCGCAGGGCACACTATGTTGAGCAAAGTCTGTCAAGCTTCTTCTGTCTGACTAGTGCACGTGTGTCTGCGGAGTTCCCCACAGACTAGACATACATAAACACATACACACATGTACACACGTGCACATGGTAAACGCACACACACACACACACCAAAACTTGAACAGAAATGAATCACACACACACACACACACTAGACACACACACACACTACTACTGCAGCACACATCTAGCACATGTACTAGATGTACACATGTACATTTGTCGCAAACGTTCACTCCCAAATTTGAAACACAGGACCATGAACACAAGCAAGAGTTATGAAATTTGAATAATCTGATCCATTTGGGCATGAGATGAGAAAGAGTGTACATGTCTACAACGAAAGAGAAGACACGTGCACATGTACAGATGCTGCAAGCAACTAGTACTTATGATTCTCTTGAAGTCGAAGTCGATGGGAACGCCCACACACACACACAGACACATACACACTAAAACTTATATAAGAACTGTCGCAAATTTAAACAATCCAACCGCTGTTCATGGTAGGTTTCTACGTCTTTGCTTCCCTTGGCAAGCATGTCATTGTCGGACTCTCTACTAATATTAGTAGTATTCTGTCTCTCTCTCTCTCTAGATCTCTCTCTCTCTCTATCTTACGTCTTACTCTCTGTCTCTCTCTCTTACTTTCTGTCTCTCTCTCTCTCTCTCTCTCTCTAGATCTCTCTAGATCTCTCTCTCTCTCTGGCTCTACCCCTTCTCTCTATACAGGAGAAGCTCCACAGCTCCAGGCCACGCGCAGGAGCGAGCAAGAGGGGAAAGAGGAAGAAGAGGAGGAAGAGGACTCCCGATGGAAGGAGAGAGAAAGGGTGAGAGAGGAAGAGTAGATAGAAGGAGAGAGAAACTACTACCACTACTGATAACTACTGCTACTAGTACTAGTACTACTACTACTACTACTACTACTACTACTACTACTACTACTACTACTTAGTATTACTACTATGCTCACCACCACTAGTACTACCGGTACCACTACCACTACTACTACTACTACTACTACTACTACTACTACTACTACTTCATAAACATAATGCTACTACTACTACCGTAGTACCACTACTACTGCTACTACTACTACTACTACTACTACTACTACTACTACTGCTACTACAACTACTACTACTACTACTGTCACCACCACTACTACTACTACCACTACTACTACTACTACTACTACACTACTACTACTACTACCACTACCACTACTACTACTACTACTACTAATAATAATAATAATAATACTATTACTATTAGTACTACTACTACTACTGATACTATGTACTACTACTACTATTACTACTACTACGACGAGTTCAAGTTTCAATAAACGATTTAAGTTTCAATAAAACTTGAATAGCATCCCACTATTAATAGTAATACAACTTTTAATATTACATGTTTAATATTAAGATCACAGTTTTAATATTAAGATTACAATTTTAATATTAAGAGCACAGTTGATAGCAGCGTAGCTTGATGAACAGTGATATATAGCATCGTAGCCTACTGTACTATCCCCAACGATAGCTCAATGGAAGAGTAAGTCGGTAATATAACCAAACACAGTCCTCAAAAAAGAGAATGATGTCTCGCTATATTAGCTCAGTGGCGCAAAGACAAAAAGCCGCCAAAAGACCAGGATCAAACTGGCATTTCAGACGTGTCCGGCCAGACGAAATCTATAAATAAGTTTTTTACCGGATAATTCGGGGGGGGTGATGTCCACAGTACCCCCTCACAGTTTTTTATGGCGGAACTTCGTTTCCGACATAATATGCTTTGAACTGATTTCTTTTCTGACTAAGATTCGTTTAGAGTTATGTATGAAGATACATCAACCCACGAATTAGCCGTTATAAAACAACAATGATACTTGCCCCGGTACCAATCGTATATATACTCTAGCACATTCAGTATCTATATTAAAATCTTCCTCTTTCTTCTGTCAATAAGATATTTGTGCAGTATGTCCAAGTATAATGTTTTATGGTTGAGTAATAATGTAAGTTTGCCATTTCCATATATATGTAATAACAGGTCGTCGGTTTCCATAAATACATTTACTTTTTGTGAAGACATACCCTTGTATAAATCGGTATCATTTAATAGTGTCAGGTGATCAAGTCTGACGACTATATCCGAAGTTGGGTTGAGTGCGCCCTAACCTTGCGATATGCCGATACAAGTAGAGATCGATGGAATCCGGTGTAGCAGTTCATGTTATTAAAATATATCAGTTCTTGATTAGACTGTAGAGTCTTTAATGAGATCATCATTCTGGTACTAATGCGGGTGGTATCCAGGAAACACCATCGCTCACTCAAATAGCGATCCCGTAACGGTGCTGTTTCGTGGCCGTCTCGTCTGTCTCTGCCGAAGCAAGAGAATAGAATGCCTATTTTTTGTCAGCTGTGTCTTGTTAAAGTTTCCGTATCGTAGTTTCGAATTTACTTAGTAAGAGAACAGAAAAGCTTTATTGGCCTAACCTTCCGAACTCGTCGGAGTAGTGTGGAGGGAAAGGGGCTAGGCTCAAATATTTCAGGACTCAAGTTTACAAAACACTAAAAGTTGACGGCTCTGATGTCCACTCGGAACACAGACAGCCGCACCTAAAAACTTGAGTACTGAAACCGAACATTACAAATACCGGCACGCTCTACTAGTCAACTAAGAAGACCGGGTGGAGGAGGGGATAGTGAAAGGAAAAAACAAAGAAATGGAATAACACTATCTATTAAAGCCAGACAGAGAAACCGGGTGGAGGAGGGGATAGTGAAAGGAAAAAACAAAGAAATGGAATAACACTATCTATTAAAGCCAGACAGAGAAACCGGGCGGAGGAGGGAGAGCGGACGGCAAACTAATGTTAGAGCGACTGAACAATCCCAAGGACCGGAACAAACCTACACTAAACAAGGGAAGGCACCAAGCACAATGAGCAGGCCAACCTAGTGACTAGTTGTTCACGGCAACAACCGAAGGTAGCACCAAAACAGTCCAAGGGAGACGCGACGAAGTCGGAGCGAGCAGAACCAGCGGAGGCCACCAGCGATCACCGAACACCACCAAAAGCCCAGAGCAGACAGAAGCAAAGGACAAACAAAAACAAAACAAGGGAAGGGTGGGCGGGAGTTTGAAAGTTGGGAAGATCTTTCGATCTTCCCAACTTTCCAACCTAGGCCTAACCAGACGCCGGATCAAACACGCGCCGGCTCCGCCGGCACGGCTACGCCGCGCCGACCGGACTACCGTAAAAGCGAAACGCTCCTCGGAACTTTAACGGCGGTTAACTCCGGGCGAAGCCCGGAGCAAACCAGTAATTAATCTCTAGAAGAATGAATGCTGTAGTAGCTTTAATATCTAAGTAAGGTTGTCGGGATGATATTGGATCAATGCTATGTTCGCAATCGATTAGGTCCACAATACTTCTAGAGAAAAAAATACTTACTATAGACGCCGTTTACGCGCGCGGACTCCTTTACCTGGTGGAGGACCTCCAACCAAAGTTAAGTCTAAGGTAGACTGTTCGAGGACGTCCCAAATTTTGTGAGGGATTGCGCCTTGTGCCAAGTCAAAAGGAATGTCTAGCACCCCTCGTGGTAGTGCTTGTATGGTCCACGCGGTATGATCTTTATCTGTGGGAGATATGGTATCATCCCATGTCTCAAGTTTTTTGGCGTCTTTATATACTGGAAGGTATTGTCTTACTTTAGGATCTTCCACTGGATCCAGACTCCTCCAGAAATGTAAGACTGGTTGTATTATTTGTGCCGCAGTCGAAATTCGATTCGATCGCGTATGGCGTTTGTGAGGTACTGCCATGACTCTCATGAGATATAAATCTGAGAGCGTGTCATCGGCTACGTGTTGAGCCGCAGGCCTCACCAAGTAAAAAGCGTCTTTGGCCCATGAAATATGTCCAATCGCATCTCCTTCTTTCCAACTAGGGTGAACGAGAGTGTCATTGCCCGCGCGAGGGTCTTGATCTCCGTCATCGCTCCCCTCTTGATTGACTCCTTGCGAACGTGCCGTCCTTATCGCCTTTCTCGGTCGGTCGTAGATAAGGTCATTTTGCGCTCTCCTTATTTGCGCTTCCGTGAACTTTCCTTCCGGCACGTTCGACTCCACCCTTTTGCGGGTCTGAGTCCCCGCCGCACTTTTGCGGTCGGTGGCCCGCTTGTTCTCCAGCTCAGCCTCCTCCTTCTCCGCAATTGGTGCCCTGTAGGCATCCCGTTCCGAGATATCCTCCTGACGGATTGGTGGGACCTCTTTAAAGTCAGCCTCCATCCGTTTGAGTGCTTGATCAACGGACTCATCTTCAAGTAGGAAGGGATCATACTTAATCAGCCTTCGTACATTGACTATTTGAACTTTCCCTCTGCCCCTGATTTTATAATTCAAAGGCCCCATCTGTTCCATGATCTGGTATGGTCCTTTCCAGTGGATGAACAGCTTCGAGCTGACTCCCTGAGGAAGCTGAGGATGGTACAGTAGTACAATATCCCCGACCTGAAATCTGACTTGATCCAGGTGTGCCTGCCTGACACCTTCAGCATCAGTCTTCCTGCGCTCCGCCTCCCTATGCGCCTGTACTATTTGCTCCGCCTCCATCTTCGCCCGAAGTCTCACCCCAAACAGCTCATCCAAGAATCTTTTGGGTGCAGCAGTGAAGCTGGGATGGCGGGCTCACGCCCATATACCAATTGGTATGGCGAGACGGAACCTTTTGAACCACCTAACGCTGTAGAGGGTAGGCAATTCATAGCAAAGGCAAACGAGGATGCTGCCTCCACCCATGCCTTTTGGTTCTCCTTCTTCATAATACATCTTCAGCGCGGCCTTGAGGGGTCTATGCACCCGCTCTATCTTGCCGTTCGCTCTGGGGTTATAGGCGATGACATATTGCCATTTCATGCCGTAATATGCAGACAGCTTGTCGATGACTTCATTATTAAAGTCAGAGCCTCGATCTGAGCATATTTTTCTCGGCACCCCAATCTGTGAGATGATCCTGTCAATCAACGCCTTGGCTGTTGTTTCGCCCGTAACGTCTTTGACTGGGACCACCCATACATAGTTGGTGGCTCTGTCTATGGCCGTTAGAAGGTATCTGTAACCTTCCGTCGTGACTGGGAAAGGTCCTACATGATCAGTGTGTAAGAACTCAAACATTCCTAAGTGTAAAGGAAAAGTCCCGATCAGGCCAAAATTCGCCTTCAATGGTGTTTTGGATGTCTTGCATGGGATGCATGCATTGACCCGTTCATCAATATTCTCCTTCATCTTCTTCCACCAGAATCGTCTCGAATGAACATATGCGTTCTTTGTCGGCCCGGGTGCGCCAGTAGTGGGCAGTTATGAGCAGCGACAAAAATAATGTGTCTGAGTTTCTCAGGAACCCAGAGAGTCCATTTGTCTGGTTGTGATGCATAGCGCCCGTGTTGGCCTTTGTATCACAAGAGACCGTCTCTCCACCCCATCTCCTTCTGTTGCTCCTTAATCTCCTTCATCATTTTCAGCTCTCTCGGGTTCTTGTATAGCTGTATTAGCTCTTTGAACTCCGGATCGAGAGCCTGTTGCTGTCTCCATGCAGTGGGTGAGGCTATGTGGATAGTCCCATCCTCTAGCTGCACTCCTATCCTCTCAGGATTTTCGTCTAACTCCTCCTTGTTCTCCTGCGGGGGTTCCGCATATGCTTCTTGCTTAATCTCTTCTTGTTTTATCTCCGCCTTCATATTCTCATATGCTTCATAGGACCACTCAGCATCCTCGAGGACATGTGCTGTACAACATATCCCATGATCCGGACCTTGCGGGCTATGACGTAGACCCGATCGGTTATATCGGACCCCTCTCGCCATCTGCATCGACTCGATATGATGCACTTCGTATGTGCAGTCTGGGGATAGATCCTCCATTTCTGCTGATGATACGAGACCTGCCACTTCTGAGTGAAACTCTAGCCTGGAGAGGCTGTCAGCGACAACATTTCGCTTGCCGGGTAGATGGACCATTGTAAAATTGAAACATGACAAGAATGCCTGCCATCTCGCTAGACGGCCAGTCTGTTCATGATTCATCAGCCATAGTAAATTCTGGTGTTCAGTTCTTACTATAAACTGAGGTCCATCCCATAAATACTCTCTCAACCGTTTGAGGGCCCAGACCACCGCCAGTGCCTCTCTCTGTCTCGTACAATAGTTTCGCTCCGCCGAGCACAACTTTCTACTTATAAACATGATCGGGCGCAACTTTTTCTCCTCATCTTCCTGTTGTAAGACTGCGCCGATCGCAAACTTTGATGCGTCTGTGTCGACTACGAATTGCTTCGAAAAGTCAGGCATCATCAGCACGAGTCCGCCATCCTTCGGATCTTTATAGATGAGATCTTTGAGCGTGTTGTACGCTTCTAAGGCTTCATCATCCCACTTCTCAAAATCACCGAAGTCGATCATTCTCTCCAACTTAGCCCGAGTTGCACCCCAATTGGGTATGAACTGGCTGTAATATTGCGCCATCGCAAGAAATGAGTGCAGCTCTGTGCGATTCTTCTGCCTCTGTCGGCTCATGATCTCCTCCCTCTTCTCTTTGGATATCGAGACTCTATTGTAAGAGATTTCGTACCCCAAATATGTCACGCTTGTCTTTGCGAGTTGACATTTCTTCAAATTACATTTCAGGCCAAATAGTTTGCTACGCCTGAAAATATCTGTTAGATGGTCGACGTGCTCTTCCATCGTATTGGAGTATACGATAATGTCATCGATGTAACAAAATGCGTACTCTCCCGCCTTCTGTCCTCTTCTCTTCATGAAACCTCCCTCTGTCTGGTCATTATATTTGCTACTCAGCATGCTTTGCATCGCTTTTTGAAAGAGTCCCGGGGCCTGTTTGAGTCCCATCGGAAGTACTTTCCACTGATATATTATCTCCATTCCTACTACAAATGCAGTCAGCCATCTGGACTTTTCATCCAGTGGAATTTGCCAGAAGCCATTCTTCAGATCAATGACTGAGTATAGCTTGGCGTTCCGCAATACTCGCCTTCCTTCTTCAAGAGTAGGTAATGGATTTCGTTCCTCCTCTAAAATTTTATTGACGCGGGCATAGTTAACCGTTAAGCGCCATTCTCCTCCCGGTTTAGGCACCAGTCTCGGTTGGGAAACTATTGGAGATGTCGATCTCTCAATGAAATCCTCATCGAGTAACTGCCGTGCTTGTTCTTCTGCGATCTTTGCTTCATGTATACTCAGATTTGCCCGTCGTGGCGCCGGTGAAGGCTCAGCACCTGGTATTTTACAAATAACCGCGGTGAAGTCTTCCGGCTTGACACCTCCCGCTTGAGGGGGTCAAAAATCATTTTGTTCGCCTTCAATATCTCTTTCAAAACCTCTTTCTCCTTCTCCGTACCTGCTCCTCCTGCCAATTTCTCGTCTATCGCCGCCTTAAACTCCTCCTCTGACATTCTCTTGTGATGCTTGAGGGGTGTTCTGTCCTCCTCCAAGCCCAACTGAGTCTCTTCTTCTGATAATATCGTCCATTCCCGTTTTTTCATATGTGGCAGTGTCTGGCTCGTCGTCCTCCGCCAGACCTACCAACATATCTATTAATCTCGCATATTGCAACGGAGCTTTTCGGGTGTAGAAACCATCGAAGCATGTGAATGCTTGAGGAATCAATTTCAACTTGTCCTGGTCTCTGAGCTTCTGCTTGTATGCACTGCTCTGCTCACGAGTCCCGAGACGACAAGCTACCACTAAGTGTTGCTTCCGTGAGGGCACCGGTATCGGATGATCAATAAGCCGGTCCCGTATCTCCTGCGCCCATATCGCCTTCTCATTGTACGGGAGTATGACCGTATATGGTTTATTATTTTAAAAAGAGTGCGTAGGCACTTTTTCACTTCTGTCAGTGAGCGCGGCCACGTAGGCTCGTCACCCCAGAATTCGGTAATAAAGCTTTCAATATCTTCTGCCGGGATATCAGGGAGTCATCCCCTTCTCCTCGGTATAAACTCCTGTCTGTCCTTCTCTTCCACCTTTACGTGAAAGCAATACCCGTTGGTAATATATACATCGGCCCCTGCTCCTTCTTCAAATCTCGCCAACGATGGGCACCTTTTTCCCATGCATATAATCTCCTCTTTCCTCTTTTCAATGAGATCGTCTATCGACTTTTTATCCCATTGTGTAGAGACTGTAGCCGTATAGACCTCCGCCTCTCTCTTGTCTGATAGGTTTGAACCATCTTTAGACACCGCGTCCGTTGGCATATATGCCTCATATGCGTGTGTAATGGCCACCTGTTTCCCTTCCGATGCTACCCCTGGTGTAGGGCCTCGTATGAGTCAATAGCATGGAGAGAGTCGACAGTATATTCTTCTCCTGTCTCTACGCCGTATATGACTCTTTTGGCGGCGCAATCATCACTACGTTCATTGTCGCCAGTTGGTCGTACGACAAAAGAACAGATCCGTGGTATTCGGGGACAACGTATAAGTCCACTCGATATACTCGTCCGGATTTAAAATTAAAATTTAAAGTGATGATGCCCGTTATATCTGTCCGAGTACTAACTCCTTTCAAGGTGCCAGATGATTTTTTCATATTAGTTTCTAACCACGCATGGTGTTTCGTAGTAAATTTCCGGCCGACAATATTAATATTCGCCATAGTATCATTACCAACGTTTATAAAGGTATTTAATGTTTCACAAAAAGGTTCTTATAGCATAAAGCGTCTGGCCGGTGACTTTTTAAGGCCAATACAAGGAGCTTGTGTTCTAAAATCTGTATCCTTTTCTCGAGGTTCGCCTCCTCCTCCCTTTCCGCCGTTTTTGTAATGTCTTTTTGGGTATTGTTCACAGGCGAAGGATGATTGTCCTTGCTTTCTCTGTTTGAGACCGTGAGGAGAGGTTGATGTCCTCTATCCTTCTTGTCTATTGTCTGTCTCGGCAAGTTGATAAGATTAACTGCCGGTTCTATTCTTACTTTCTTCGGCTGTGGCTGCGACAGGCCCGCCTGCTTTCTCTTTGCCAGCGCTTTACTCGCCTGCCTATTAGCAGATGCACTGTTTGTTGTCGTGATGGGTGTACTGGTATTGTACTACCTTTGAGTTGGTCTGTGGCCTGCTGTGGGCTCTTAGACTCACTGGTACCCTTGGTTGGGACCTGCACAACGGTGTATCGTGCAATGCATGTTGTTCTGTTTTCTCCCTCCTTCTATAGTCATTGGACTACCTCAAATCTGTTACCTGAGTCGGCATCAGTGTCGGTATTGGTTGCTCCTGATGTCGCATAGGCCTGTGGTGCTGAGGAACTCGAGCTTGAGCTCGAGCCGTCTGCCCAGCCCCCATCTCTGTGGTACGGGCGCTCTGCGCTGCCGTATCCACCTCGGCCAACCCATCTTCCTCCTCCTCTACCTTGAAATACACCTCTTCCTCCTCCTCTTCTCACAAATCCTCTCTCCCCCCCGCGAGTGTATGTGCCTCGTGCGAAAGGGGCTTCTCCTCCTCGATTGATTCCTCTCCCTCCTCCTCTTCCTCGTGTCCCACCTCTTCCTCTAATTGCGGTTTCTATGGCTGCCGTCTTCTGATCACCTCTAGCGAAAAGAGAATTGATCGTGTCAGCTAGTTCGTGGTCATGGTCCGCGACATCCTGTAATTTCCACCCCTGATCCTTGCGCAGTCGGCGCAGAACGGCGACGGTGTTGGTTTCGTCCGACCGTACGTTCTTGAGGAGTGTGTTTCGGATGCGGGTGTCCTCGACATCGTGGTTGTACGGGCATTTCTTATTTGTGTGTTTGAAGCATTGTGCCCGTGCCCACCAACGAATACAAGGTGTGTTAGCTTCACGACTGTTCTCTCTTGGTTGCTTTCCTAGAGATCGTTGCGTATGTGCGGCTTGCGGTTGAGCAGAAGCCGATGCAGAACCGATCGCTGTCTGGCTGTCGAGCCTCTGACAACTTCGGTCCACAACATTTTTGGGCTCACGGCCTTAGTCGTGGCCTCAAAGACGCTCATCTCCAAAAAGCTCAAGTGCTTTACCTTGTCAAAGGTTTTGCAGTCTTGCATGAGCAGTGTGAGCTTATTTTTGTTGTAGACGTGCAAAGCACTGAGGAAATATAGGAGTATGGCTTTGTGGTTATAAAAGAGAGTGTACTGGGTGCCCACATTTGTTAAGACAGATGCAAGCTGAGTGACAGACTGCAACTGCTCCGATAGTATTACTAAGTCGAAAATTTCAAACCCAATCAATGTGCCCGTGCACAAGTGTTGGTATCCACTTGCCTTAAAGTATCGAATGAGGGCAGCAATGGCCAGAGTACAACTCATCTCTGCATGTCCACCTTTCCTTGCTAGCTCCTCCTCTCCTCTGTACTTCTCGTAAGTTATACGATCAAAACCAGCTCCAAGGAGGGATCGATCACAGAGATGTTCTAGGATTTCATACTCCTGCTACACCTCACACTGGTTTTGCTGGAAGCATCTGTCCATCTCATTGAGCTTAGTCATGAGCGTCTTCTCTGTGTCAGCCTCATTGGCAGTGATAGCATAGAGCTTAAGGCCCCCTCCCCCAATTTTGATTTTAGCTAGGGCTGCCTGCAGCGCCTGCTTTTTCTTCTGGGAGTCAGTCAAGTTAATTACTGTTCCTCCCCTGGGGGTCCTCCTCCTGTGGGTCCTCCTTCTGCTTTCTTGGGAGCTGGGTTAGATGTGGTAGGTGGAGCCGTTGGATGTGGAGCCGCCCGTGCTACTGCCATTACCACAGCTATCTTCTCCTTCTGCTCCTTCTCCTCTTTCTGTCTCGTCTCTTCTTATTTCACCTGTCGTGCTAGATGAGTCACGAACTGTGCAAGCCCTGAGGCACTAGAGAGGAAGTGTGCCTTGAGCGGGTGACGGGAACAGGGCTGGCGCACGTGCCGAGGCTGGAATGCCTAAGCCTCGCTCGTTGCTACTCTGTGACAGACGCCGGTTTGGAGTCACTGGCGGGGTTGATTAAGCTACGGCACCTGGATCTCACTGGTTGTCTACAGCTGACGGACGCCGGGCTGGCCCACGTGAGAAACTGGACCGAGCTAAAGCACCTAAGCATCGCCGGCTGTAACAAGTTGACGGACGCTGGGCTGCGAAACTTAGAAGGGCTAACAAAGCTAGAGCACCTGGATCTCGCAGGATGTTGGCACCCGACGGGCGCGGGGCTAATGCAGGCGGGCCTGCACCGCCTGCGTGGACTAAGCTACCTGGACCTTAGTGGTTTGTGGGACGGTGCTCTTCGCGACAGGGGGCTGGAGCGCCGCCATGAGACGCGGGCAGAGGTGATAGGGGTGTTCGCTGCACTGGCTGCACTTGAGCACCGTGCCTAGCTCTGGTCCCCCCCACAGAACAGCGGGCGAGGAGAGGAGGGCGCCCCGCCCCCCGACCCTCTGGTGGCTCTACCCGTCTCGTGGTTGATCTGTGACCCGCGTTGGCCCCTTGGCTTAAACCCGAACAGCCGAAAAGGCGGGCAGAGTTTGGTATGACGACACCGCGTGACTGTGTGGTCCTAGTAGAGTAGACGCCAAGTTGTTTAATAAAAGCTGACGACCAGCACCTTTTCAACCGGCTTGGTGCGCTCGACGTGCTTCGCCGCCAGGGCTACGTAGGCTTCCCGGTCGCCCACGCCCGCACCCGGTGCTGGTTGTAAGGAAACCGTCCAGGAATCCGTTCCGAGGTGTCGTCGGTTTGTCAAGAACTACAATTCCAACCAGTGGTATCAGCAAGTTTATCCTGCGAGGAAGGGGCGGTGTTTTGTTTTTTGCGGAGCCTCTGCAGGAGGCTATTTAGTCTGGCGGAGGGGGCTGGGGCCTCTGGTCGACCGCGTCAGTCTCACGGCCAGGGCGTGCTTGTCCTCGAAGTACCCCAGGACCTGCCCCAGGCACACCCACCCCTCCTCTAGCTGGTGTAGGTCTTCCTTGAGCACATCGACCCACCAGTCCATCATGCGCTGCAGCAGGCCCACGAGCTTTTCGTCGTCTTTAGCCTCCCCGCCCGCGTTCTTCTCGAGCACTGCTAGCAGCCAGGCCTCGGCGCACGCCAGAAAGCACTGCGAGTTCTCCCCCCGGCGGGCGGCGGGCCTCCGGGCACTGTGCGGCCGCGAACTTGCGCTGGAAGTCGTTGCCGTCCGCCCGTAAAAGGACTCAGCGGGCAGCTCCCAGCGCGAGCCCCGCGTCCGGCCGCCGGCCCTCACCTCCGCCCGGAGCCCCTCGTCGGCCCCGGCCCGGGTCTCGTAAAAAACCGGGGGCTTCCAGGCCCTGACCTCTGGGAACTGCGGGGTCTCACTCTGTCGGCGCTGTTCCCTGGGGTTTTGGGGAGGTGTGTACGCTTCCTTGATCAGCACGTAGCTGCCGTACGGAAACTTACTGAGCGCCACCGTCTGGGCCACGGGGTAGAAAGCCAACCCCGCCGTTTGGACGCGGATGACTTTTTCGGCCTGCAAGGGGCTCGCGGTCTCGTCCGTGACCCCGAGCAAGGTCTTGTGCAGGCGCGGCCGGGCCTGGACCGTTTTGTCGTACAGGTCGTAGCTGTTCCAGGCATAGCCCAGGACCACATCGCTGTCCTCGGACCGCAACTCTTCGTCGCACGTGTACATCAGGTCGCCCTCCCGGATAGTGCCGTGCGAGCCGAGCACGGCCTAACTTCCACGTACTGCGCGGCTTGCGGAACCCACGTGATCTCCATGGCGGGCGGCCTGCTGGATGGCGCGCCTCACGACCTCCTCTCGGCCCCAGTCCTTGGCGCCTAGCACCTTGCGCCGGCAGCACGCTAGCCACAGGTCCAGCGCGTCCAGTGCCTCGGCCGAAGTATAGTCTGCGGCTTTAAGAGCTAGGTAGGCGGGTATCAGGCAACCTTGCGGTTTGTGGCAAGAAGTGCAGTTGTACGGCAGACTCCCCATCCGCGGGTAAGGGGCGGGGAGAGTTGTGGCGACGGGGGGCTCCGGGAGGGGGGGAAGGGGCAGGGCCCGCGGGGGGCGTGGGTCCGGGGAGGGGGAGGGGCAAGGGGGCGGAGGGGAGGGGGGACGTCCGGGGGCCGTCCGGCGGACAGCCGCGCCCCCCGGCCGGGCAGGGGGGGGCTGGGATCTCGGGGCCTCGTACCCTCCTCACTGGCGTGACCGGCTGGCGCTGGCTTTAATGACACGGACGGTTGGTGCCCTCTCCCCCCCCCCCCCCCCTCCCCGCCCAGGCGGCCCCGGGCTCGGCGGCGGGGCCCGCGGCGGGGAGGCCGGCGGGGCGGCGGGGCGGGCGGGTGCCACTCGGGGGGCTCGTCCTCGAGGACCAGGGTGGCCGCACGGGCCAGCCGGGCGAGTTCCAGCAGTTGCTGCACCTGGGCCGCAGGCAGCGGGGCCGGCGCGCCCGCCCTCCGCTGCCGCACGCTGGCATCCAGCAGAAAGTCGGGCCACGACAGGCCGCGGGTCGCCAGCTCGTCGCCGGCGCCGAGGCGGCCTACTGGCACGCAGGGCCGGCCGGCCAGGACGACCCGGCAAGAGCCCTTGAGGCACAGTGGCCGCTTGGCCCCGCCGAGCTCCTGGCAGGTCGCACACACTAGCCTGGCGCCCTTGTCGGCGTACGGGTAGCGGATCAGGCGGTTCTGGTCGTACACCGACTGATCGACCACCTTGGTCATGAGCTCGCCCTGGGCTCGCTCGCAGCCGTAGTGCACGTGGCACAGCCGGGCGACCAGGAAGGCCAGGGCCTGCGCCGCGGCCTTGGTTACGTACAGCGAGTGATACACCAGCCGGAAGGACGCCTTGTAGCACTTGCGCACTCGGCAGTAACCGCAGGAGGTCAGCAGGACGGCCGCACTCAGCGCCGGGTCCGCCACCAGGAACCCGACGGCCCGGTGCGCCACGGCGACAAAGCAGTCGCGGTCGAGGGCAGCCGCCCCCCCGCCGTCGTCGCGGAGCGCCAGGATCTCGGGCGGGCAGCCGGTGTGGCCCGGCAACGTCCACTCCAGGTCCAAGTAGAATTTACCGACGTCGGGCAGCGTACGCTCTACCAGCGGCACCGCCCAGGGCGTGCCCCGCAGGCAGGCCAGCAGCTCTACCACCTGCAGGTAGACGCGCGGGTCGTCCGGCAACAGGAATTTGCCCCCCGTGAAACTAGTGCTATTGAACGGCTGCGTGCCGCCCACCGGCACGCGGTAGCGCCGCAGCAGCGCCCGTAATTGTTCGGAGCTGGCGAGCTGCCGGGCTGAGTCCCCGGCGAGGGAGGGGGGTTGCTCCGTCCACGTCTGCTCGCTCAGCTCCATGCGGGCCCGTACCACTGCCCCCGGGGGCGGCGTTTCTGTCAGGGGCCCCAGGGGCTATGCACACCCTCCCTGCGCTCCCGCCGCCGCTCCGCCGGCCGGGGCACGGCCCGGCGGACCACCGCTCCGCCGCCGGCCCCCCCCCCCCCCCCCCCGACACCGGCGCGGCCCCCGCCCTGCGCAGGACGGGGGACCCGGGGGGGGGGGGGCGCGGCCCTCCGCCCACCCACCCGGCCGGGACGCGAACGCCCGCGGCCGGCGACGGCGCTCCCTCCCCCCACGCCGGGGGGGGGGGCCGTGCCCTTCTGTCGCCCCCTCCCCTCCCCTGCCCCCCTCGCCGCCCCCCTCCTTTCCCCCTTCTCCGGGGGGAGGGGCGTCGCCTTCCGCTAGTTTCCCGCCGCCGCCCCCGCCCGCGTGCCTCGGCGCCGACGGTACGGTGGGTGGTACTGACAAAAGCAGTGGGGTGCCCTCCCTCTGGGCACTGTCGCGGTGCGCTGATGACGGACCCTGTGCTGGAACCTAGCGTTTCGGTGTTTGTCGTCCGGCTGCCGGACCACGGCCGGGACCAAGACCCGGACCCGGACCAGGGCCGGGACCAGGGCCCGGACCAGGACCCGGACCCCGTGGAGGCGCGCGGGCTCGGGACCGCGCTCGACCTAGACAGCCTCCTGTCGGACTCAGTGGGCTGGGCCCCGAGCCCGGAGCGTGTGTCCCGGGAGCAGGTGCAGCAGCTGCTACGGAGCGGCAGTGCCACCCAGGGCTTCTGCCGGTCCTGTGGCTACGTGTGCGACGGCCCCGGGGCCTGCGTACGCTGCTGCGGCCATTGCTTGTGGCTGGCCGGGGAAGCCACTCATGTGGAGGAGCGCCCCGCGCGTGGCCACCTGACGGCCTGCGATGAAGCCCGGCTCCCGGCCTGCTACAGCTTCCGCCCGCAACACGCCTGGCTGCGCTCGGCCGATTCGGAGATTCTGCGGACGATACTCGGGCGCGCGCGCTCGGGGCTGGGGCGGACCAAGCGCCGCCCGGTGCAGCTCGAACGCGCGCAGGACGGTGCTTGGGACGGCTCTTGGGCCGAGGACCTCCTACGGCTGCTGCGGACCTACTTTGGTCACACGACTGACGCAGCGGCTTCTTTCTGCGGCAGGGTGCGCAATGACGGGCAGTCGATCACCTGTGACGACGAGATCTGGTGCAACGAAGTGGCGGCAACCCTGGGCGATGAGCAGGTCGAATGCCTCGAGACACCATCGCAAGTGGCAGAACTGCTGTCTCGCACGGGCCCGGCCATGCTCAAGCTGCCCGCCTTCTTTTATCCACTGTCGCTGCAGGGAACACGGTACGTGGTGGTAGAAAAGCGGCTCCCGGTGAGGGCGGGGCAGGTGGTGCCGAACACGCTGCAAGAAGTCAAGGGGGCGGGCTTCGTCCCTTGCTGCTGGCGGCCGCGCGCGAGCCGGTCGAGCGCGGCAGCGCCCTGTCGCTGGGGGTGTGCTTTCGGGAGCAGGGCGGCTCGGAGCTGCGCACGCTCGCCAGCTCGGCCAGCCAGCCTGGCACTTTCATTTTTACCCACCCGTGCACCGATGCCCCGGGGAGTTCGCCGCACTACCTGTCGCTGCTGCGCTCGACCGTCGCGGGGTACGACCACCAGGCCGAGCTGGATAGGAACGTGAAGACGACGGCCGCTGGGTGGGCGCAGTGGGCCATGGCGCCGTCGGCCCCCTTCACCCCGGCCCAGCAGGTCTTTGTGCAACTGTGGTACGTACAACTCGTGCAACGGGTCAGACAACAAGGCCGGGAGGAGGGCGTCCGGTCCCCCCAGAGCCAAGCGGCACAGCGTGGCGAAACGGACGAAGGAGAGAAAACTGAGAGTGGCTTCCAGCTAGTAGGCGCTCCTTTGAACGCAGCGGGCCTGGTCGAGCCGTCGGTAGCTCTGAGCGAGTCACAGGCTAACAGCCGGGTCCCCGAGCGTAGCGCGGCGGCCGCTGGTTCTCTGTCCATGTCTGGGCCGCGGCCCGTGCCAGAGCTCCTGACGTCAGCAGTCAGGGCAACGCTGCAGCTGGAGGCAGACGCGTATGTCTTCAAGGTAGAAGCTGGCGCGTACCAAAACTTTTACCAAGGATTGGCCCGCGCCCGGCAGGAGCTGGGGGATACTGTGCTGGACCCGCAGAGTGTCCAGTTGTCGACGGAGGGTGCCACGGCCAGCGACGCTCAGATATTGTTTTACGCTGCGGGGCTAGTGCCCCTCCACGCGACCGAAGCGGTGGCGCAGGTACAAAGGGCGCCGAAGCCCGCTCCCGAGGGCGACGCCAGCGTCACTCTGCCGTGGGTCTGCGTCAGCTGTGCCGCGACGCGGGAGGCTCCCGCAGCACCACCTTTGTGTGCCCCAGCTGCGCGCGGAAGCTGCAGCCGCTACCGGCGGGCGGGCAGTCTGCCGCGGGGGGCGCCCGCGGAGGTCTCGGCCTCGCGCAGCACCACCTTCGTGTGCCCCAGCTGCGCGCGGCAGCTGCAGCCGCTACCGGGTGGCGGGCAGCCCGCCGCGGGGACGCCCTTCGAGCGCTCGGTCTCGCGCAGCACCACTTTCAGGTGCGACAGCTGCGCGCGGAAGTGGCGAGCACAGGGGCCCCCGGTGGAGGAGAGCGCGTCGGTGTTCTACTGCACGGTGTGTCAGACGCAGCAGCCGGTGGCAGAGGCGGAACTCAGCGAATCGACTTTCTTCTGCACGACCTACCAGAAGCACCAGCCGCTGGCGCTGGCAGACCCCAGGGAGTCGTCCGTCCTCAGTTGGACGACCTGTCAGGAGCACAAGCCGGCGCAGGCCGAGCCCAAGCAGCAGTTGACGGTCTGCACAGTGTGCTTGCAGCAGCCGGTGCAGCAGCCGGCACAAGCCGAGCCTAGCCAGTCGTGGACTGTCTGCACAGCGTGCCAGCAAGTGCAGCAGCAGCAGCCGGCGCAAGCCGAGCCCAGCCAGTCGTGGACTGTCTGCACAGTGTGCTACCAAGTTCAGCAGCAGCAGCAGCAGCCGCAGCCGGCGCAGGCCGACCCCAGCCAACCATCTTCTGTCTGCACAATGTGCTGGCACGTGCAGCAGCAGGCGCAGGCTCAGCCCGTGAGCGTGCTCCCCACCCGCCCTCATCCGGTGGGCGGCGCTGAACTGGCGTCCCCAGCGTACGCTCCCTGGCCCGTCGGCTTACCCCTCGGGGCAGGAGGCGGCAGGTCCGCGCCCGATCTGGGGGGCGCTGCCAAGACATGGGTCCAGCGGACTGCCAGCGTACGCCCCCGACCTGTCGGATGACTACTACTCCTACCGGCCGGAGCAGCTGGTGTGCTAAAAATCGCCCGTGGCGCCAGTGTAGTTGAAGAGAGAGAGAGAGAGAGAGAGAGAGAGAGACCGTCGGGGCCAGACAGCGCCGCTGCTCGCGCCAGGCTCTGCCGGCGCCGGCCAGTACTTGCTAACTTCTGAGTTTCTTTTACTTATAACTTGTGCTGCCCCTCGCGTCCTTAGTTCACTCACTGCCCGGCGCGCCCCGGCAGCTGACGATGCGCTCGGCCGCGACGAAGCCCCGGTGCCCCCTTCCGGCTGCCACAGCCACTGCACACTACGCACCGGAGCGCGCACACGAGTACCGCCAAGACCAGCAGCACCACCAGGCCAGTAACTACCCAGTAGTACAGAGCCCGGAACACAATGCACGTAGGTACTTTGCGGTTCAGAGGCCCCCGGTTCGGGACGGGGATGAAGCCCAGCGGTTTTCTGTAGCTGAGGATTTCTGTATTCACCGGTGCCACTCGGGAGGGACTACCTGCGCGGCGAGGTGGCCGGAGCCGGCCCCCCCCCCCCCCGGGCGGCGCCCCCTCGCCTGAGCTTTCTCCCCCCCCCCCCCCCCCGCCGGAGCTTCTCCCTCCCGCCCGAGCTTACCCCCTCCCCCGGCGGCTGCCCGGGGGCGGCGGCCCCCCTCCCTGTCCCCTTGGTACGCACGTCGCCCGCCTTCCCACCTGGTGTCCTTGTCCATAAACGGCGCGCCGCATGTCCCAGCGCCTCTTGGAGCAGTTGCGTGCGTGGGCCACCGAGGCGCTGCAGGAGGTACGGTGCTGACCCGGCTGCACCTGCAGGTCTGGCGCCAGTACGAAGACGGCCAGCGCGAGGGCATCGATCACCTCGTGTCCCAGCTGGCCAGCTTGCTGTCCGCCCTGCAGGCGGTGGCCCAGGACGTGCTGTTGGTGCAGGGGCCCGCCCCGGCCGACTGGGCAGCCCTGTCGAGTGTGTTCGGCATGCGCTTGCTGGGCAGAGTGCACGAGTTTGCGGCCTGGTCCGCGCTCGCGAACGTCCACACGGCGCAGCTCAGGGCCGGGCTCGCTCGAGCCGTGAAGCGAGAACAGCTGGCGGCCTGGTCTGCCCTCCTCCCAAACGAACACGTGCTGGACCCTGAGCGGGTCGTGGCGGCCCCCATTCAGCTCTTGTGCTCCCTGTGGTCCCGCACCCAAGACACGAGGAGATTCGCCGACTCGGCGCCCGCGGCCAGGACCAGCGGCGTGGCAGAGCTCTTACTCGGCGCACAGGAAGCGTACGAGCGCCCGCTGTTCGACAAGGTGCTCGAGACGGTCGCTCGCCAGCTGCAGCTGCACAGCCTGGCCGGGGAGAGCGGCAGCACGCTCCTAGGCTTTGGCGACTTGCATGTGTCCTGGGAGGGGGCCGGGCCCCTGTGCGGCACTTGGTGCGTGCGCCTGTTTGTGTACCCGAGCTTGCTGGTGCTGTGCCACGCCACCAGTACCCAGGCTGTCACCGACCGGATCCCCTGGGGCTACCCGTTGCACCCGATCGCGCCGACGTCCGTGCCCGAGGGCCCGCCGCCCAGGCGGCCCGCCGGGCCGCCACCAGCCGGCACGCCCTTCGACGACGGCCGACGTATGGCCCCCCGCCGCCGCCCTCCCTCCTCCTTCTCCCTGCCGCCCACGCCCCGGGCCGCCCCGCGCGGCCGGCGCCCCCGGCTGTCCGACGTGTCCGACGGGTCCTACGGTAGCCTGGGTGCCGGGGGCGCGGAGCGTCCGCCGCCGGCGCGGCCGGCGAAGACTCCGGTCCCGACGACGACGCCGGGCCGGCATGGGAGGGCGTTCGCCCGGAGGCAGGGCCCCGCGCGCACGCCCAGAGCTCCTCGCAGGGGGCAGAGCGCGGTGCTTCGCCAGCCCTGCGCGGCCGCGCCGCTACGGACCCTGCCCTCGTGCTCTGCAGCGACAGTTCCAGTCACTGGAGCATGACCGAACCCCCCCCCCCCCACCCAAGACCCCGCGTTTGCCGACAAAGCTCAGCCCCTCCGCCATCGTCAGGTGCATGAGTTCGAGGCGCTTGGTGATGCAGGGCGACTCGGACCGAGAACAGACGGACGACGGCAGTGAGGCAGAGGAACTTAATTAGGCTGGCCCCCTCCGGTTGCCCAGGCCGTGCCTCTGTTGTCTGGTGACTTGCAGCCGGCTCTGATCCAAGTAGTACAGCGAGTACGCACCACCTCCCGGCTGCGCCACAGTGTGCACCCGCCAGTACAGCTGCTCGAGGCAGGGTTTCACGACGGGGCCCACCAGCCCCGTCCAAACGTCCGCGGGTGGCGCCAGCACGTCGCTGGGGACATAGTCCACCGGCCGCCCCGCTTCGTCCGTGCGCAGCAGCGAAGCTTGCAGCAGCCTGTCGGGCAAAACGCGCACGAGGCCGGACGCACAGTACCCGAGCCAGCGGACGCTCAGGTCCCGGAGGCAGAGCACGCAGGGGCGCGGGGGCCGGTGCAGTATAGAGCGCAAGCAATGCATGGCCGTGCGCATGTTCTGGACATACAACCCCACGTCCTTCCAGGCCCGCTCCAGGCACTGGAGCCTAGCGGGCAGTGGGGTGGTGTGGAGCCTGTTCTTGAGCACGAAATCTTCGTACTGTGAATACAAGCATAGCTCGGCCTCGGACAGGCTGCGCAGCAGCGGCGTGGAGCCGGCGGGCCCGTCGGACGCGCCGTGGGCCGGGGGTAGGGCCCAGATCGTGCGCACGGCCAGGCAACGCGCCCCCAAGCCGCACTCTCCCTCGGGCAGGCGCGCGAGGCGCAGGTTGCCCGCCGCCACGGTCGCGCTGACGGTGGGGAGGTAGCGCAGCGGCTCACGGGCTACGCACTCGTAGGGGACCAAGGCCGCGGCCCCCGGCGGTTTGGCGCCGGCGCTCACGTACGTCGCCAGCCCGTGCAGGCCGCCCGTGACGTACCACGAGGGGGGGCTCAGCCAGGCCAGGCAGTCGAGCGCAGCCAGGAGGTCCTCCGTCAAGCTACTGGGCCGCTGGGGCAGCGAGAGGGCCAGCGGGGGGGCCGGCGAGGGCTGGGCACCGGCCGGTGTGGCGGGCGGGACACGCGCGGCCGAGCCAGGCCAACCACCCTCGCTCTCCTCCTCGCGCACCCGGCGGGCGCCCGCCGGTGGTCGGCCGCGCGCCTCGGCCCCGGCCGTGGTGCCTGTGTCCGCCTGCATAGAAGATGATTACCCTTTTCGCGCAGGTATTTTTCAAGCAAAATACCAGCCCGAAAAGGGTCTTTTAGGACCAAATCGCCAAAAATCAACAAACAAGAAATCAAGAAGAAATCCTATTGACGAAGGAAATACAGCTATCGCCGTAGGCGGTAAATCAAGAAAGGAAGAAGGAATTTACCTCAGCCGTTGTTGCCACCACCCTCCACCTTTATCACAAACAAGTATGATATGAGAAAAAATCTCTTTACAAGCAAGGGGGTTTTTTGTTTTTGTTTTGAAAATTAATAAAATAATACACACTAGTTTATACTCCTATGTGCCAAAGGAGTTCAGTGGATAGACCACTTTTTATATAGAATAGTTGTTCCTCACTTGGAACATATCATTTCCATTTTCAACATTCATATCATCTCCTCCATCATTATCATTCTTATCTCTTATGTATTTCATTAGAGAACGATTGAAAGACAATCCTTCTTTATCTATTCCATCAAAAATACGGTCTTGTATTTCTATCTTAAACTCAGAACGATTTTCTTTTCTCCAAGAATAAAAAAGTCTGATTTCTTTTTCTTTTTTGAATAATGTCATTCGTCTTTTTTGTTTAAACATTCTGTCATTTTCAACCCTCTCACTTTCCTTATCAAGTTTGCGAATTACGTGATTAATAGCATTTAATTTGATGAGGTGTGGTTGTTTTTTTTCGTTCAATAAATCAATTTCTCTGTCAATCTATTGATTTTTTCTTCACAAACTATTTTGCTTTTTTTTAGATTGGTTCTACTCTCTTTGTTCGCCTCAAAGATTTCTAACCAATCTTCTTTCGTTCTTTGTTCTTTCGTGATCAGACTTTCAGTCATTTTATTTTTTGCGGTAATGCGGTAAAATGGTACCTCCCCACCGCGGAGTGTTTGGCCAACTTTTTTTCTGGATTTTCATTCCGTTTGCCTAAATTACATTAACTATTTCCAAAAAATTCGCCCCGCAACTCCGGCCCCAGAAATAAAAAAGGAAATTGCTAAAAAAACTGACGACCTAAACCAAAATCACGTGTCAGAAAAAGACTTCTCAAAAGCTGGGATGTTTGATAACCCCAAGGTCAAGAAGGCGACCGACGAGCTCTTTGCTCACTTGGAGGCGAACGGTTCTATGGACCAAATCACCGACATCCTGCGGAGAGCCCAGCTTGGGGAGTTGAAGGATGCCCCCGCCCCCATCCCAGCCGACCCCGCCCCTGGGCCAGCCCCGGCCGACCACGACCCAGCCGACCCCGCCCCAGCCGACCCCGCCCCTGCTGAACCCGCCCCTGGCCCAGCACCCGCCGACCCAGCCCCTGCTGAACCCGCCCCTCGCCGTCCAATACCTGAAATAGGCTGGTCCTCATTTGAGCAATCAGCAAGGAATGTTGAGGGTAAGCGATTTGTTCAAGTTCATACCGAATTCATCTTGGCAAGAAAAAAAGTGAGGTCTTATATGTTCAAAGCTTACGGTGGCGATTTTTTTGAAGAAAACCCAGAAGAGAAAAAAAATGAATACTACTTTGGTTGGGCAAGAGTTGATACTACTATAAGAAAACCACAAAATGAGAAATTTTTTCTCGTGTCGGTGGGCGAGCCAGACGAGTTGATTATTTTCAATTCCATTACAGCCATCAGCAGGGTCTTGAAGGAGAGAACCATCGCAATCAAATGGATTTTACCTATTAATTAAATCATTTTTCTCACTCACAAATCAAGTATTACTCTTGCTTTTCTTTCTCGTTTGCTAGTCCTGACATTCTCCGGCTGTATGTCTTCCCGGTTTAATAATTCTTTCGTTTTCTTTTCTTTTGTTAGTTCTTTAACTTGTTCATTAATTTGTTTTTCTTCGTCCGCCGGTTTATCAAATTTGGTCTTTAATAGTTCCCTAGGACTGACCAACTCGTCTGAATTTAATATTAACTTGAAGCCCTTACGACCAACTACTGTAAATATCTGCTTACTGTATTGTCGGCCCCCCTTTGAAAATAAATTTCTTTTTAACTCCTTTCTCACTTTATCGCCCTTTTCATATTCGTCAATAAGACCGTCCCTTTGAATAAGTTGTTTATTTTTATTAACACCCTTAAATACATCAATCGGCTTAGCTTGAATTGTTCTGTGAAACCTCATATTATAAGCATCTACCATATCATCAATCCAAGAAAGCCAGTCAAAATTACCATTAGTTTCAAATAGAATGTCAAGCCACCGCCTTATAGTTCTAATAACTCTATCCACAATCGCAAGAGCCCGGTGGTCTCCTATTTCAACCGTCCGATGTTCAATATTATTCTCTCTGAAATAATCTTTAACCATTCCTTTATATTCACTTCCACTATCGGTAGTAATGCTTTCTGGTGTGTATGGTATTGATTTCAAAGCCATATAAACTTCTTTCGCCGTTTTGTTTTTAAGTGGTTTAATGATTAAAAATCGGCTGTGAGTGTCAATCCAAAACAACATCCAAGCATAGCCTTTATTTCCTTTCTTGTCTTTAAGTTTAGACATATCCGCCAAATCTACAAATACTTGTTTAAGTGGTTTGTCGGACCATATAGTATTCCATTTATCTGTTGGTAATCTTTTTTGGTAATGAATTTCAAGTGCTTGTTGTTCCTTTCTTTCATCCACATCCTCCACAACTTCATTATTTCCTGTATGCTTATGGTCCATTGCTGTATGCGGCTAAAAAAGTAAGGTAGTTTATCACGATATATAAAAGAGTAAATAATAAGTCGTGCATAAAGTTATATATTAGAATTTAAGAAATATCTTTGAAATATCATTATTTTCTTTTTTTGACCTCTCTGGTTGTCCCGCATAAACATTAACATTAACTCGGCCAGTCTTCTTACCTTTACCTTTCTTGGGCTGTTCCTCTTCTTCCTCGCTTTCGCTCTCGCTCTCACTCTCCTCTTCCACTTTCTTTTTTACCGCTTTCTTCTTCTTCTGTTTAGTCTTTAATTTCATACCCGCAACTCGTTGGGCAATTAGGTCAGCAAAGTCCTGTTCAACCTCTTCTTCCGAGCTACTTTCCTCGCTTTTCTCACCGTCTCTTCCATCTATCATATCTTTCGCTAACTGTTTCTTAGCTGTGTGGTCCATCTTTTCGTCATTGGTCATTTCTTTCACATTCTTAGCCTCTTCCTCCGCTAGTAGTTCCCTAGCCCTCTCAATCTTCCTTTGCTTAGCCTTTTCCTTTCGCCTCGCATTCGCGATTTTAAGATTTTCTACCGAAGATTTACCCGGCATACTTGTTTGCTATGGGTTGCTATATTTTCCTAAATATAATATTTTAATTAAGATAATATATACAACAATGGGCAGTCAATATAAATCGCTCTTAGGCTTGTCTGAAATCGCGGTTGATAGTCTAGATATAGCCAACCTGGATTTAACGAACACAAACATAGTGGGCTTATACACAGATAGGGTGCCAGAAGATTCTGACCCCGTAAATCTTTATTTTACCAACAGCCGATTTGATGCGAGGTTGGCTTTAAAATCAACGACCGACTTAAAAGAAGGCACTAATCTATACTATACTGATGGTAGGTTTGATGCGCGACTAACCACTAAATCAACCACTAACCTAGCCGAAGGAACTAACTTATACTACACCACAGCAAGGGCTAATACAGATTTTGACACAAGGATAGCAACTAAATCAATAGATGCTTTAAGTGATGTAATCATAACAGGCACCCCCGCTGATAATCAACTTCTCATTTACAGCACTGGGCAATGGCGAAATGTTGCTTCTCCTTTTCTTAGATTGGATGGCCTCACTATGATGTTTGGAAATTTAAATATGGGAGGTTTTAATGTAGTAAATGTCGGTAATGTTGATGGTATTGATGTTTCGGCTCTTGATAGTTCTGTGGTTAAACTAACAGGCGACCAAACCATAACAGGAAACAAAACATTTACTACTTATGTGGCCGTAAAAGACACAAATCCATTAAACACTGGCAAGTTATTCTTCAATTACAACAATAATATGGGCTCTATCTATTCGTCGGATGCGGGTGGAGCCACGGGCTATCCACTAACTATTGTAGGCTCGTCCATACTTTTTGCTCCAACAACAGGTGGTGGAATGACATTAACAAATAATGTTTTAAATTTTAACAGCTCAACAGCAATCAGCGGACTGCCCGCACCATTCTATGATGGCGATGCTTCAACAAAAGCATATACCGATACGAAACTGGCCAAGGACGGCACGACGGCTATGACGGGCAGTTTAAATATGGGAGGATTTTCAATAACAAATGTGAATTTGGTTGATGGTATTGATGTTTCGGCTATTGATACCGCAGTCGTCAAACTAACAGGAGACCAAACCATAGCGGGTATTAAGACATTTAGCAGTATAATAAATGCGAGTGCGGGGATTGATATGAAAAGCCAAAGCATAACAAATGTTAATCTTGTTGATGGTGTTGATGTTTCTGCCCTTGATACTTCGGTTGTCAAACTAACAGGAGACCAAACCATAGCAGGGAATAAAAAATTTACTTCAACAATAGAAGTGCGGGGTGCCACAGGTCCAGCCGCTTTTGATGGTATCGGTATTGCCTTTGATACGGCGACAAATATAGGAGAGATTGTGGCACAAAAAATAGCAACCGCGGCCTATTATCCAATACAAATAACAGGGTCATATGTTGATTTATATGCGGGTGATAATGTAATCGCGACAGCAACGGGCACGACACTATCTTTAAACAACAGAAAAATTACAAATTTGGCCACACCAACAGCAACAACGGACGGGGCGAATAAAACGTATGTGGATACATTAGACGGGCAAAATGTGAAATTAACAGGAAACCAAACCATAGCAGGAATTAAGACATTTAGCAGTGCCCTTGAAATAACAGGAAATTCAACGAACGCGGCCACAAAAGGAACATTCGTGGTTTTTAACTCCACAGCCAATATAGGAACTATCGGTTGCCTTGATATGGGAACGGGTGTAAATTATAACTTTGAAATAAATGCGAAAAAAGTAAGTTTTGTTATTGATGGGGCGATTGTCGGTTGGGTAAATGCTTCGGGGCTAGATTGTAATAGTAGCAAAATAGCCAACCTTGGAACTCCGACATTATCAACGGATGGAGCAACAAAAGGATATGCGGACACATTGGACGGACAAAATGTAAAACTATCAACAGACCAAACCATAACAGGAAGTAAAACATTTAATGGGGCGAGCACTGTGATAAAATATCTAACTTTAACGAACAATGCCGATTTTAATAATCAAACTATCACTAATGGCGGAAATATAACATATAATGGGGCGAGGATATTAAACCAAAACGGAGGAGATATCTTTTTCAGTCAGACAACGGGTGATTACCAATATTTCTTATATACTCTAAATACGGCTTCAAGCGGAACCGCGAACCAACGAGGCTACCTATTCACGAATGTAGCATCTGATGTAAAAGGGGCGGGACTTTATATTTCAAAACTTTTGGATAATAAAAGAGCTTCGTCTGACATTGTCCGTTTTAACAATGCGGGTGGTATGCGGTTTTATGGAGCCTTAGATATGAACTCAAACAATATAACAAATGGCGGAACAATAACAGGAACAACATTAACGGCAACTGCTGGAATGACTACAACAACGGCAACCGCAAGCGGATTAATAACAGCAAATGCGGGGATTACATATACTGGCACACTAACATCGGCAACGAATGCCAGTGGAGCGAAAATAGGAATTCAGGGACCAACCGACGGAACAAATGCAAAAGGAATATTTCTATGGGATACAACCAATACAAGTTGGGGGATTTATGCGGCATCTGGTGGGGCTGCAAATACTAGAAGTTTGGCAAATGGTTTAGCCGTTTCAGGAAATGATTTTAGTTCGTATAGTTTTCGTTTTAGAGTGGCCAATGATGCTACGATGGGTTTTGTGTGGGAGAATTCAGCAGAGCAATTGTTAATGTCGTTGAATGGGGCAAACGGGACATTATGGACGAAAGGATTGATAACGGCAAGTGCGGGGATATCAACAACAACATTAACAACAACCGACAATATAGTAGTAGGAGCGGGTAAAAGTGTGATTATTGATAGAAGTGCTGTTGCTAATAATAAACTGGTTTTATATGATAGTGGAACACCTTCAACAACTGGATTTTATGGATTTGGTATTGCTAGTAATACATTAATTTATAATGTTAATGCTTCAACGGATAGCCACGTATTTTACTATGCTGCAACAAATGAATTATTTAGAATTAACAACACAGCAATCACCGCTTCAAAGTCAATAATTCTTCCAACAACATCAAGCGGTTCTTTAACAATAAGACGAAGACCAACTTATACTAACGACCCGCTACTACATTTTAAATCAGGAGGATATACGAATTATGGAGTGCTTACATCTTCAACTGGTTTGCTTCACGCTTGGACTACTACAAATACCAACAGCGAGCCGTCTGGTAGTTATAATTATATTCCGCTAAATGGTGCTTGGACAAACTCATCGGACAGAAGGCTAAAATCGGATATTAAAACATTAGACTGCGGTGATTGTTGCGATAAACTAATGAAGATAAATTGTTGTTCGTATTATTGGAAATCAGATGAGAAGAAAGAAAAAAAAGGCCACGGATTTATTGCTGATGAAGTTAAAAAAATATTTCCTGAATTTGTATCTGAAAGTGGAATGAAAGCAGAGGATGGAGAAGGCTACCTTGAAGGCATAACATATACAAGTTTTATACCAATACTGGTTAGTGCTTTTCAACATTTAACTGAAAAGGTGATTAATTTAGAAAAAGAAAATAAAACTTTACTTAATATATTACAAGACCAAACCAATTTAGTAGCAGAACTAAGAGCAGCAGTATTTCCTTCGTAAGGACAAGCCCTTACAATCCCAATATAGTTTTTGAGATTGTAAGACTTACTATGCCACCTAGATTACACCCTCCACCTCCACTCATTGATATGGCCGATGGCGAACTAACACCAGAGTTGAAGAACCGTGTTTTGGATATTTCGTTGAAGAATGAAGAAAAAAAAGTAGAGCACGAATTGGAAGACAACTGGAATTGTTGTTGTATAAAAAACAGACCAACCGACAGCCGACTTATTAAATACTTATTTCAAATGGGTATCATTATCGCCATTATCACCCTATGTATTGTGAGGTTATCTGAAAAGAACTTACCGTGCGAGACAGCCAACACTTATGTAGGTATTTTAACACTATTAATAGGCATCTGCCTTCCTAGCCCATCTAGTTCAAAGAAGTGAGCATTCATACAGATAGACTTTATACCACGAAGCATCATTTGAGCAGATTAGCGGAATAGCTTCATCAAAACTAACACACCAATCGCTCATCGGCTTATACACACATCCTTTTTGAATACACCACACACAACTTTCATTTTTTTTAACACTGACCCGTGAATAGAAATCACAAGCAGTCCGAGCAGAAATATTAATTAATAAAAAGTTTATAAGCAGTAATATAGAGGGCATCACAATGGCAGACTATAAATATCAGCGGATTATTTTTCTAAGTAATGATTTTGCGGGCGGTAGCAAGACATTTGACAAAAAAATTCAATTGAGCTTTACCCCAACTAGAATGAATGTTAAGTTTATCCACTATATGAATGACACGACGGAAACGAAAACGAAAATCCTTTATATGGACCGCATCGGCATTATCGGCACATTCGCTGACAGCAACACGGCCAACATTTCCAATCTCGGTTATAATCTTGGAAATATCGGCTGGACCGACGGACAGTATTCGTTTAGGGTATTGAAAACAGACAGCGGTAATATTGAGACTGACCAACTAGCTGGAAGAATTGTTATTTGTTTGGAATTTATCGCATAATAAAAATATAGAGTGATGGAAAAAATCAATAATGTAAAGGTGAAACCAGTCAAACAAAACGGAGATGGCGACAAATTGGCAAAAGGATATAAGTTATTTGATGAACCGTATGCCAATATATTTCTTCTCGCTCGCAAGAAGAGTGGTAAGACGACAGCACTGTTTGAAATCCTGAAACGAACCACCGACAAAAAAACGAGGATTGTCATTATAGCCAGCACGATACACAAGGACCACATCTACAAAGAAATGGTTAAGCACTTCAAGAAGAAGGGAAACCCAATGGCGATATATACATACTTGAAAGCAGATGGACTGTCTGTTATTGATTACGAGTTAGATAAACTGAATAAACCAGATGAAGAGCAAGAAGAAGGCGAGATTGTGCGGGACGAGAAAGAAGAACCGAAGCCGAAGTTTATTTATTTTGGAAAAGAGGAAAAGAAGAAACAGGAGGGAAACGAAAAGGTGGAGAGACCGAGCAAATACATTACACCAGAAGTCGTGTTCGTGTTAGATGATTTGGGTAGCGGGTTGAGGGATAAGTCCGTAAGCGACTTATGTAAAAAAAATAGGCATTTCAAGTCAAAGGTGATTATGTCTAGCCAGTATCTGAACGATATGAAACCTGAGGCGATTAAACAGCTGGACTACCTTCTTATTTTTCCTGGCCAGAGTGTGGATAAAATAGAACTTGTGTATAAACATTTGGACCTCGGCTACGACCTTGACTACTTCATTGAAAAATATCACGAGGCGACCAAGGAACGGTTTAACTTTTTGTATGTTGATGCTGTATCGGACGAACTGAGGCAAAATTTCAACAAAAGGTTTTTGTAATTTATTATTAATTATTTTTTTTCGTATATTATAATGGTCGTGAAAACAACAAGGGTTGAAGTCATTCCAACAGTCGGAAAAATAACAAGAAACTCAAACACAATGGCGGGCGGAAAAAAGAAAACTGGTCGCAAGAAACAAAAGGGATGTGGTCAAAAAGGGGGAAAAATAAATTGGGAAAAAGTTGGCAATACATTTAGGAATATTAACAACTATTTGAAAAAAGACAAAACAATCTCACGCTTAGCTGGTGCTTTGGATAGGGTTGGTGTTCCTTATGCTGACAAAGTTCAAAAGGTTGCGAGCGATATGGGATACGGCAAGCAACGAGGCCGTGGGGCACTTAAATTTTAGTATGCTCAACGAAACCCGCGATGGTTTCAAATATTGGAGATAAACTAAACTTTTTATTATTTTTTTACATTAATATACGAACCTTGCTTCACCAAAAAGTCGGGTCAATGAAGACCAAAGGGCGAAAACAACGACCGCCGAGGATATACAGAACGAAAGATGGTCGGCCATATATCAAAGTAAAAGGCAAACGAGCATATCTAAACTTTGGAAAGAAGACAAACGACTTATCAACACTTCAAATTGTTAAGCTGTTTATGAAATACTTTAATAATAAGACCCCAAAAGCAAAGAGGACGAGGATAAAACGGGAAGATAAGAAAAAAGTTCAAAGTCTGTCGGAGATTGAGCAAAATACGAGAACAGCAATTCAAGACCACTTGGACAAACTTAAACAAGAAAAGTATGACCTCATTGAGGCTATTGATAAAAAAGAAAAGTCCGCACGGGATGACCTACAAGCGGAGAAGAAAAGGCAGGAAAGAAAAGACCTCGCCGATGCGAAGCAAAGAAAAGATGATTTGGATAGGGACATAAAAGGGAACTGGCAGAGGCGAAGGAACGGCAGGAAGAAAAGGACCGTGAAATGAAAAAGGAACAACGACTTATACAGGAACTAAATGCCGAACGACGACATAGACAGGGATTATTGATGGCACCAATCGCCCCACCTATGATACGACCACCACCGCCTCCCCCAGGACGACCACCAAAAAGACGGAGGGGTATAATTGTAAAGGATGCGGAAGAAGAGGAGAAACACAAGCAAACTAAAAAGGAAAAATTAATTGATAATATGTTCGCTGAGACACTAAAACAGAAACGGAATAGAGCAGGAAAGCCTAATAATGAAATAATTGTTAAAAAACTACGATTTATGGGCCACAATATTCCAGATATGAAACCAGCAAAAGGAGGAAGAATAAATTATTCAGGAATGTTGAAAAAATGGCTATATACCAGTCCTGTTATAAACGAGGGAATGGCTTCGCCCGACCAGGCTTGGACTTCATTTGATTTATGGGTAGAAGGTGCCGTTCAAAAAAGAAAAGATGAAGTAGATAGAGAAGCAAAAGGAGAAGAAAAAGCAGTAGAAGAAAATTTGGTAGTAGAAGCAAATCCAGTAGTAGAAGAAGAAAAGAAAGAAGAAAACAAAGTAGAAGAACCGGATAGTAATAACGAAGATTTGGTGAGTGAAACGGAGGACCCTGGCGAACAGTCTGGTATCGGAGCGGGGCTAAGGACGAATGAAATAGACGGCCTTATGAAAGAGCACGATTGGTTTCTCGGCACGATAGCCAGCGACCAAATCAACCAGTTAAGGCCAGAAAAAAGAAAAAAGTATGGTTTCATTATGAACACACAAAAAAGTTCGCAACCAGGACAACATTGGATGGCTGTTTGGGTTAGTTTGAATGGCGATAGAAGTGTTGAAATCTACGACCCGCTAGCAGAATATCAACCGACTGAACTTTTCCAACACCAGATGAAACAGCTGTTAGATAAAAGCCGACCCGATAGCTATTTATTGATGAAAGTCAATCAAGTAAAACAACAGAGCGATACGAGCGATACTTGCGGATGGCACAGTATGCGATTTCTTTTAGAGCGGGCGAAAGGAACCAGATTTAAATTTGCTAGCGGATGGACTGATTTGAAAGAGAAGGAAGCGGAGAAGTTGAAAGCACAAAATGGATACGGCTTTGATACTTTCATATGAAGTAATTAAAAAACAAAAATATATTTCTCTATATATAAACTCAATTGGAGGTGCGATGGAGTATAAAGGAGGCAGGAGTAGCGGTATCTATTACATAAATAGCAAAAATAGGATAAATGGCACGGATAGCGACTTTACACACTCTTTGGATTTAAGAGGACTGGACAATCCAACACATTGTAAGATACTTCATATCTATGTGCCGAAATCGTATTATTCTGTCGCCAGTCCTTACAACACTTTTATTCTGAGTGAAGATGGCTACGAGGCAGTCATCACGATACCCGAGGGAAACTACACAATGAACAACTTAAAAAATAAGCTGGCCGAAGTGCTAACCGCAGATAGCCCGAACGACTACACATACGCGATAACAAGCAATAATACCAACACAGACCCCGAAGACGGAAAGCTATTATTTACAGTAGCGAACAACGGAGGAATACAACCGCGGTTTATATTTGACACCGAAACTCGTATTCACGAAGTAATGGGTTTTGACCGAGACTCAACATATTTCTTTGCTAATAATACCATTAGGTCGCCAAATGTCATAATCTTGACTGGTGAAAAAACATTGTATCTTCAATCAGACCTCATTGGGGAAGGCGATAATCACGTGCTCCAAGAAATATATACCGCTAACGAAATCCCGTTTGGCTCTGTTATCTACGACGGCTCGGGAAGTGAATACGGAAAACGACTATCTACAAACTCAAACAATGTTTATCGGTTTTACTTGACTGACGAAAACGACCAACCAATAAACCTAAACGGGCTCGGTATTGTTATGACTTTGTTGATTTACAGGGAAACGAATTATTTTAATTTATTTACTTCATTTTTTAATTTGTTGAAATCTCGGTAGGGTAATTTTAGAATTATTTATTTATTTTTTTCTTCTATTAAAATATAGAACCTTTTGAAAATCGTTTTTGAGTTCGTAAGTGGTTTTTGAAAAAAAGCACTTACAAAAAATGTCAGTCCAATACGGTGGCGAACTCGTCCATCAGGCTAAGGAACTGCTCACGGGTAAGTATGAGTTAAATAAGCTTACTAGCCGTGAAGGGTCAGCGAATATTACTCTCACCACCGCGGGCGGAAATGAAAGCACCTTTGAAATTCCTACCCGCCCTTTGAACCTCGCGAGGTCTGTGTTGCGATTTACTTACACCCCTGCGGCATCTGTGGGTTATAATCGTATTTTTATGGATTGTCTGTCTATGATTAGAACCATTGAATTGAGAACCCGAAGCGGTTTGTATTTGTGTAATCTTCAAAATGTCGGCAACTACACAAAGATTGTATGGAAGCCTGAAACTTGCTATCAAAAATTTATGGCACTTGAAAATCACGGGGCTGGGTCGTCTAGTGGTGGAATGCTCCAAAAGTGTAATGCCCCAACCACATTTGCGGCAAAAGCAACAAGTTATGCTAGAATTAATTCTATGAACACCACAGCAACCGCCGCAGTTGCTGATGTCGTCGCACATACCGCTCTGGTTGGAAATGCGGTAGGAGACATAAATGCTGGACTTACTGACCTTGAAGGAAAGATTAACACTGTCAAAAACAACCTTCGTGCCTTATCTACTACCATACAGGCAGAACTGACCGATGCCTTTGACCATCCTGCTATTACCGCTCGTCGTAAGGATGACTTGCTCGTTGCTAATGGAACTGGTAATGCTAGTTTTGTCAATGTGGCTTATGAAGAAGCCAAGTATTTTGAAGGAGGTGCTAATGCGACTGAGGGCCCAGTTATCAATGTTAAACTTCCTTTGGGTATGCTGTTTGGCACCATTTTTGAATTGGATAAGACTATTGGCTTCAACGAAATCCTGGACTTGCGAATTGTGTGGGAAGGAACCAATCGTGCTTTCTTCGATGGAACAGATGCGAAGAGTGTGGCTGCGGGAGCCTCTGCGACTATTGTTGGAGCTGGTGTTTCAAACTTGAACTTGTTCCTATCCGTGGAAACAGACCCGAATGTCATCCTGGGTGTCCAGCAAAAGATTGCGGGTGAGGGCTTTCCATTCAAGATTGAGTATCCCATCTCGTGGAAGCAAAGTCTTCAATCAACTCAACAAAACTTTGTTATCAAAATGAACCGCTCGCAGGGTGAGAGAATTCGTCGTATCTATACATCCGCCTTTCACAACACTGAGAGTTCAAATACCGCTTTTGATAATGATAATAGGGCGGATGCGAAAATTATTACTTACTATACAACACTTGATGGAACCCGCCTTCAACAGTTTGATATTGACACTTCTGAGAATGAGGATTATATGATTTTGAAAGATAAGTTGAAGGGAAGTGCTATTTTGAATTCTGATGTCTATCATTACAACTGGTTCCACGTAGATACTTGGGACAACAACCGCCCTCTATGTGATAAGGATACTGACGGCTATGAGGTAAGCGGTTTGAGCCTAGACACCGAGAGGCGATATGAATTCTCTTCAACTGTAAGTCCTAATGCGAGTGGTAATGCCATAACTAATCTCAACCATTACACTTATGCTATTCTTCAACGAAGTGTGCTTGTTAAGGGAATTGAAATTTTGATGAGTTAGCAGGGGCAAGCCCCCGCACCCCCTCCGGTTAGGTGATACGCTAGGTTTTTGAGATCGTAATTACAATTAATTTTCGTTAGTTAATTTATTTTTTTAATAATATAGAAACTCTAACAAAACATTTTTTGAGGTTATAGGAGCCTATGCATCAGAGAAATTTGATAGCACAAGACCCTAACGGAGACTTTGTAAATGTCAAAGTCGGATATGATGGAAGTATTGAAACCAATAATATGAAAACCGCTTTCGGCGAAGCATTAACTAGTTCCTTAACACCAGTTGTTCAGGAGATTTTTCCCTATACCGTTAATACACGGATATGGACATTAACTCAAACTAATGCGACAGTTTCATTTAATGCGAATATGGCTGAATTAAAAACACAAGCAAATAATACTTCAACTGCCATCCTAACAAGTAAAAGAAGAATAAAATATCGGACTGGTATGGGAGTATTAGCTCGCTTCACCGCTTTATGGACGACCGATGATACGAAAACATATTATTCGTGTGTAGGAATTGGTGAAAGTGATTTTTCAAATGGTTTCTATTTTTATAAAACTGATGTTGGAATGAGAATTCTACAAGCCAAAGGAGGGGCGACTACTTATATCACACAAGCAACCTGGGATGACCCTTGCGACGGAACCAAAGATATGCCACTCTTGGATTGGAGTAAGGGAAATGTATTTCAAATTCAATTCCAGTATTTAGGATTTGGTGCTATTAAGTTTTCAATTGAGAACCCCACGACTGGCAAATTCCAGCAAGTCCATATGATTAAGTATGCGAATGCCAACACTGGTGTCAGTCTGCGAAACACAACATTACCATTTACCGCACTAATGAGGAATGATGCTTCTACTGGAATTCAATCCCTTAAAACTGCGAGTGTTGGGTTATTCATAGAAGGGACTAACACTATTAATTCAAGCATATCAAACGAAGCGGAAGGAAGTAAGGCAGCGAGCACAACGGAAAGCCCAATTCTCAGCATAAAAAATAAAACAACTTTTAATGGTGGTGCTACGAATTATTCAATCGTTTATCCATCCCTCGTGAGCATATCAAACGAAGACAGTAAAGTTAATATAGTGCGAATTGTGAAAACAACTGGAACACTTACGGCGGAGAACTTTGCTGATATTGATGCCACAACTTCAATCGTATCAAAGGACACCTCTGCGACGGCTCTCGGTGGTGCCACTATATCGGATGTCATTCTTAAACTTTATGTTAATGCTACTTCAAGCCAGCTTATTGACCTGCGAACTTACGACATACAACTTTCTCCTGGCGAAAATCTAACATTTTTACAAAAGTCTGTATCTACTGTTAATAATGGAAGCAATGTAAGTGTTATAGTTAATTTTATTGAAGACCACTGATGTGAATATATATTTATTTTTGTAATATTTTTTTCTGAATGATAATATATATAATAATGTTTTACCGTCGTAAGTTGTATGTTGTGGGTGGTAGGCGGTTTCTAACAAAAACATCTATCAAATCCTACATAAGAAGACTGATAAGCAAATATAACGATGGTGAAGTGCTGAACCCAGAAGATGGCAATTTCGTGCGAGACCTAATAACCCATCACCCTTGTCTAAAAAATGGCATCATTGATGTTGAAAGTAATTTGACCACGGGGAGAAAACACTTTCGTGTAGATGGTAAGCCGTTTTCGTGGAATTGCTGTGTTGAACTCATAGGCCTTAGCAAATTAAAAAAAATGGCGAGAGTGATAAAAGATGCGAGCAGGAATACGATAAGGCCACAAATACAAGAATATCTTGACCTTATGGCTATTGATGTATTCGTGGAACCCCGATACATATGCGAAATAAGTGGCGATATATATGAGCGGGTTGATGTCCATATTGACCACCACTTTGACCTTATACAATTCAAAGATATACTTAAACAATACCTTGAAGTGAATAGGGAAGTAGAAGTTGAAGACGGCTTATTAAAAGAACCGCATTTCACCAAATTTAGCGACTTTCACAAACAGAAAGCAATACTACGAGTAATAAAAAAAGAAATCAATATAAGAGGTAAAATGTATCTCCTACGGTAAATACTTTTTCACTTCATCTTTATTCTTAAACCACGGCTGTTGAACTAGCCATTCAAGATACTCTTTGTCAATCTTGGCAACATCTTCAATTTTTTTGTGTATATATTTTCCATATTGTAGAGTTTTATTTACTTCTTCCTCTTCGGTGGGAATTTCTTTTTTTGCTTCGGCTTCGCTCATTGTATATTATATAAAATTTATTTATTATAATCCAAAAATAATCTGGGGTCGTAGGGAGGACATATTAGGGTGTATATAGGAGGCAGGAAAAAAATAAAAATAAATATATAATGTCTGAGTGGATTGTCTTTGTAAAGGCTTACTCAGCTAAACACGGTATAACCTATGGTGAAGCATTGAAAAAAGCTGGTAAGGAATGGAAAGGACAAGCCCTTTCAAACCCTCGGCGGGGTCGTAGGGGGAGCAGGCCCCTACAAGGCGGTAATGCGGATTTATCAGAGGATGTCTATTTGGCTTCGTCAGATAGAAAGGGTGCTGACGGATGGAAACCAGTAGCTAGCAAAGAAAAATCAACCGTATATGAAAAAGATGGCAAAGCAATAGTAGCATTTAGGGGTTCGGTAGATAAGCGAGACCTGCTAACCGATGTCGCATTGGTTAAAGGAGTATTAAAAAGGACCCCGAGGTATAAAGAAGAGCAGAAGTTGGTTAATGAAGTCATAAAGAAATATGGTAAAGAAAATGTGGAGCTCACTGGGCATTCGTTAGGTGGCACGATAGCAAAAGACCTGAGCCGACAGACTGGGGTAAGGGCTACCACATACAACAAAGGCAGTAGCACGAAGGACCTCATTGAAGGAGTGATTGACCGAGTAGTCGTTAAAATTAATCCGAAAGGGAAGCGGGCAAAGACTGCGAAGCTGACTACGAACTACCGAACCGCATTTGACCCCGTTTCATTGCTAGGTGCTACGGCAGTTAATACTAAGTTAGTCAAACCAAAAAAAGGAATTCATACAATCAGGAGCTTCAAAGGTAAAGGAGCTAAAAAAATATACCTTTATGATTAATTAAGTTTAAAGCCGAGCGGTATGCTGTCGTTATCGTTAATAAACTCACGACCCGCCCACTTATTCTCATTAACTTGTTTTTTTACATTCGCCATATGTAAAATGCTAAAATGTGGGATTTGTTGTTGTTTGCTGTTTCTGTCAATGTGTATTTTTTTCATTTGAAATTCCCTAACATTTTCAATGCTTTCGCCTCTATCCATCTTATCATATACATCGTAGTTGAGTTGATTAGCATTTAAGCCTTTACCCCTAAAATGGAAATATCGTTTAACTCCATTTTCTGCTGTTTCTATATGAACCCCTTTTGAAATATGTTTGAGGTCGTTTTTGGTCATACCAGCGGTGAAAGCATCTTGGGTTGTAAATTCTAACATATAAAGTTTAGGTGCTATCCACACCCCCTTTATTATCTTACATCCATCGCCTAAGTCGTCCCCTATACCGCCAAGTTTCTTATTGCCCATATTCTTGATATACTTGGCACATCTCGTGTGGATTTGTAGGCTGTCCGTATCGGTATAATAGAAGTCGTCTTCAATGGTTCCGTTCGGGTTGGCTTCCTTAATATAATTATACATAATGCGACGGCTATATGCTAGTATGAATGCCCCATAATGTGTCGGCTTGGTTATGCTACTCTCTAATAAGATTGGATTACGAGGAAGCCCCGATATGTGCCATAAATCTTTGCCTTCTTTATCAGTAAATTTAACAATGTCAGTTATTTGATTACTATTCCAGAATTTCCAGTAATCTTCATTAGTTTGTATATATGCTGTTATTGAAGGTATCGGTCTCTGTATCATCTTACCGTATAGACTATTCATAAACAGTTTAGCGAGCAGATATTGCGGACTACCTTTCTCCGCATTTTCCTTTGCCTTAAACATATCGTCTATGTATTGTTTGAAGACACATTCCGATTTGGCAGTGTAGTATCCTTTATGTATATGGACCGTATAACCTTCGGCAACCATATCCTCAATATCTACACTCGTCAGCCATTGGTCCTTCATATCTTCAAGTCGCCATTTAAGAGACCCCATTTTGTCCCGCTGACCAATCCTTGAATGGAGTATGTTTTTTGGTGAAATGTAGTCAAGGTTGTAAATACCGATTTGAAGGTTTCGTGGGTCAAATGGCCCGATTGTTTCCAGTATGTCGCCAACCATAAAAGCTAACATCATCGCGGTTGGATACAAAGATACGACATCCGCATCCACAAGATAATCAACTATTTCATCAAAGGTGATTTCTTTTTTTAGGTATCGCTCATATTGCTTAGAAATGAACCGCCTCTTAGATAAATAAGTTCTGCCTCCGATAACGGCTTTTCTAAATGCTCGCTCCTGCTCCACCGTTGGAAGTCTCACCTCGTATTTTTTATCTACATATTTTTTCCATATGTTGAAAGCGAGACTTGAAGTTGAAATGTATGAAGTTAGATTGACTTTATGAGTTGTAAATATCGTTGTGTTTAACTTATCGTATAATTCCTTCAAACCCATAACATCGTTTTTAAGATAGGTCAGACAGTCCCGCCTCATCTTCTCTTCCATATCCTCCCACGCTCTGGCTGAGTTGTGGTCAAAGTCGCATTTTAGAATTTCACATCCCATACTTTCAAGATTTGCTTTAAGGCTTCCCTGAGTGTGCTTTCTCAGGTCCCACATTTTAACATTTTCAAACTCTAAGCAGATAATAGAGCCGTTATTAATTTTTGACGACTTAATCTTAATACCCCTTCTGATTAATTCTTGGTGTATGAAGTAGTGGTCAAAGTTAGCTCCGTTAAAACCATTAACATAAAGAACTGGCGGTTTGTCCCCCTTTTTCTTCGGTGCCCATCCCGCTTTTACCTTCTCGCCTCGTTCAATCAGTAAATCTACGAATTGGCTTACACAATCTTTACCAGCTATGTATTTAAAACCCTCCCGTCCCTGAGTATATCCAACAATGTAGCAGTCGTGGATATCGTGGCCCAAAGCTATTAGCATATTTCTGAATGTTTCCAAATCGTAATGGAGAACTTGGTCGTTATTTATTTTTTCTTCTTCTCTAAATTTAGTTATGAGGTGTCTTTTACCATTCTTCTTCAACATAATGTCCGCATATTTTTTCCTGTTGAGATTACATTTATGTTTGTTCAAGTATAGTCGTAAGCAGTCATCGCACCGCTTCTTAAACTGCTTAACTAATCCGTAATAATGGTTATTCTCCAAAAAGATTAGCTTGTCGGGCTCCTGTCCTTCTTCGTTTGTGCTGGCTGTCTGCTTCATAAGTGGGTCTGTTATTTCATATGTTTTCCCATCCTTAACATATTTTTTCAATATTTCAACCGCTATTGAAAATGGTATAGTTGAGTTTGGTGGAAGGTTGAATTCGGCTCGTATCTCATTACACCTTTTCTTGTTTATTGGGTGAATGTTTAGAATATCCTTACACAGGAAGAATAAGCAGTTGTTATTTTTGCTTGGTGGTGATATCTTTCTACCTTCTTCAACTTTCTCCTTTTTCTCTCTCACTCCATCATAGCAACCTCCGCCGTTCTCTTGAACGAATGTTATATAAACATATTGGATTGTTCTTTCATATCCATTCTCTCCTGCTTCAATGTTGTTTATATTGAACTCGTTCAGAGCATCCATAAACTTGGTGTCATATTCGCGGAGTAGGAATGAATTAAAAGTTTTCTTCACAGAATAGTGGTCGTATCGTATATTAGCGGGAGCGGTGGTGTATGTTATAGCTATATTGACATCCGCATTGTTGGTCATACCTTCCCTTCTCGCTCGTCGTATGGCGGGTATAAATATTTCTTGTTCCAAAGTGTCCGTATCATAAAAACTTATATCCAAGTCCTTAAATTTGAAAGATAGAGAGTTTAGCCGTCTGTCTCTTCTAATGGTGTAATCGTGTGTTTTAAATTCTCGCCTCTTCGCTTCCCTTGTCTTAACCTCGCGGAGATTTGCCCTAGCTTGAAGAAGTTGGACATATTGCTTGTTTGGTCTAGGTGGTAGGGGTGGCTTGTATGACATAGGTATATTGTGGAATAGATTTTTTAGTTTGGTATTAATCCCAATGATTTATATTATACTTGTGTTATTTGTTTAGATGATAATTATATTAATGGTAAAAAAATTTATTGGGAAAAAATAATTAATTGTAAGGGTAATTAGTTTTACCGTATTTCAACTTCTACAACACTTTCCATTTTTTGTTTCTTTTTCATAGCATATCGCTCCTTCCGCCTCGCCGATATGGCTTCTTTATTCCTTTCGTAATATGAAACACCAGCCTTTCTATACATTTCTGGGTTTTTTAAGACATATCTTCTTGAAGCCTCGTAATGAGCTTTTTTCTTTTCTTCAACAGATGTATATTTAGCAGGTCGCCCTAACTGTACAGTGCCGACTGGTCCGCTTTGAGATGGCATATTTCACCAAAACCAAAACTGTTATATAATAATAATCATAATTATATAAATGAAAAATTAAATATTACCTCCTACAACCAGATTGTAATTTCCATTCCGTAATTTTTGCCCAACCCGCCACCATATATTTTATAAGAAACTTGTTGCTTTTTTGTTATCTTTTTAGATAAAGTTTCCGCAGTGTATTTTCCTATATATCCTAACTGTTTTCCTTCTTCTGTTTCCACCCTAATAGCATTTTTATCAAATTTATTTTCTGGTTCAGGAACTATGAAAACTTTGATTAGAGGTTTGCTTTTTAGATATAACAAATTTTCCTGTCTTCCTCCAAATGATACCCCGACGACTTTTGTTGATAATGTTGGCATCTTTTTTTTTATATAGTTAGAATTATATTTTTTTAAATGATAATTAATTAAATGATAAATATTTAATTTCCTTCTTCCTGTTTGATTTACCGCCTACGGCGATAGCTGTATTTCCTTCGTCAATAGGATTTCTACTTGATTTCTTCTTGATTTCTTGTTTGTTGATTTTTGGCGATTTGGTCCTAAAAGACCCTTTTCGGGCTGGTATTTTGCTTGAAAAATACCTGCGCGAAAAGGGTAATCATCTTCTCTGCATGACCGCGCGGCGGCTGGCAGGTAGTGGCGGTTCCGCCCCCGGGGCGACCGGCCTTACTCCCCACGCCGGGGGGCAGCCCCCCGGGGCAGGGGCGGGGGCTGGCGGCGGCGGCGCGGCCGCCGTAGGGGGGCGCCCGCCCCCCCCCCCCTTCCCCCCCCCCCCCCCCCCGGCGCTGGCCCGGGTGCGTCCGTCCGTCCAGCGGTCTGAGTGGGGCGGGGGAGCCGCCGGTCCTGCCGCGCCCGCAGAATTTGCGCGGCCCAGGGGGCCGCTCCCTCTCCTTCCTCCGCGGCATGACCTCCTCGGCGCAGGTGACGGCGGTGCGCCCCGCCCGGCCGGGGACTGGTGTCGAGTCGCAGTTCCGGCACAACCATGATGGCCGGCTGCTGGGCAGGTACAGGCCCGCGCTGAATGAAGCGTGGAAGCCCTGGCAACGCGCCTGTAGCTTCTGCCACCTCAAGTACAAAGTGTTCCGGCGCGTGGGCGAGGCCGGCATCTGCCACCGGCACGGCCCGCGCGGGTTAGAGCCGAGCCACGCTGAAAGACAGTACCAGGCCCTGCTACAATTGCAGTGCTGGGCGGCGGACGTGCGGCTGGGAGCTCGCACACGGGAGCTCGCGGCCGTGCGCGCCCTCTCACAGCGAGGTCGGCAGGCGGCCCAGTCTTACCGGGCGCACGCCCGGCGGGTGCAGCACCAGTACGGGCGGCTGGAGCAGGAGGTGCAGGACGTGCGGGCGGCCCTGGACTCCGAGCGGATGTCTCGCCACGTAGTGGAGACTTGTATGCTGGCCGTGCTGCGCGCGCGCGGCTTCGAGCCAGCGGCGGACGACGCGCCGCCTCCCGGGGCCGGCCGGCCGGGGGCCGAGCAGGCCGAACTGGCCCAGGACCAGCAGCACTGGCAGCAGCTGGCCGTGTCCGCGACGGCGCGGCTGAACCAAGCGAAGGCCGAGCTGGCACGGGAGCAGCAGGAGCGCGAGCGGCGCCAGCGGGAGGCCGCGGACGCGCGCCGGGCGGCTGGCGCGGGAGGAGCAGGAGCGCGCGCAATGGGAAAAGAGGGCCAGGGAGGCCGAGGGCCGGCTGGCGCAAATCGAGCATATGCAGCAGGCCCTCGCCCGTGCCTGGTACCAGCGCCAGCACCTGGGCGGCCGGCTGCCGCCGGGGCCCCGCGCTCCCGCGGCCTAGGAGCAGGGCGCGCCAGGGGGGGGGGGGGGGACCACGCGGGAGGGAGGAGGCGCCCCCCCCCCCCCCCCCGCATGCCACACTCTCGGCACAGTCTGGTCGGCGGCGGCCGTGGTACCCCGGGGTAGACACGGTGCCTTCCTCCCTTTTTCTTCCTTCAGTCGTCTTCTTCTGCCTCTAGTGGGGCTGCTAAGTGTAGTTAACAAGAAAGAGCAAAGCCACACAGAGCCCGGCCGAAGAAAGCCCGGCCTCCTCTGCCGGCCGGTTGCACATGTCTAGCTTCTCGCTAGAGCACTGCCTGGTAGCTTCCCTCGCCTTTGCTAGTGGCTTAGCCTGGCTGTCCTGCCTGCAGCTGCTGGGCGGGGGAGGCCGCCGTTGGCATGCAGCGGGCCTGTTTGCGCTGCCGCGGCTCGGTCTGTGGAATCTGGCACACGGAATCGCGCTCGTGCCCTGGTGCGAAACAGGCGTAGAACCTGCGTTGGCGTACCGGGCCGCGCTGCTGCCGCTGGCCTGGCACGTCTGGCCGGAATGCCTAGAACACTAACCCACCGGTTTGGCTTACTTTGGCCAGGGCGAGGCAGCCCCCGCCGCCGGCCATCGGGTCCTGCGTCTGGCTGTGTGTGTCTTCTGTGTGGGCGCTGCCCTCGCCACGGAGCTGGACTGGCCCACGGACGCTTTTTTGCTGCCGGCTCAGCTCTACGGAGGCTGGCTGCTGTTGCGCGCTTACCTCCGCACACGCCAAGTTGCTCTGGTGCTGGCCGGCCGCCACCCACGGGTCACGGCCCCCGCCGGGGGGCCGCGGGGGGGGGCAGAGGCGAGGGGGGCCGCCGAACTCGGCCTCCAGCGGCTGGCGACCATGTCGTCTCGGCTCCGCTGCCTCCAGTGGGTGACGGGGCTGGCCGCCGTACTCTGCGAGGCCTACCTGGCGGTGTGGCTGCGGCTCTCCTGGGGGGCTCTCCGCGGGCTGCCGCGGTGGGCTTTCGCCCTGGGCCTCTTGGCTACCCTCGTCCCGACTGTCTGGGCCCACCTGGTGGCCGTGCAGGTGGTGCAGGCGTCTCGCGGCGCCGGCTCCCCCAACACGACACCCGGGACGGTGGACCAGGACTGTGTTCCCGGCGGCCGCGCCGGGCGGGTGCCAGCCTCGGAGGAAACGGAGCGGAAAGGGGACCAAGGCCGGGCGGCCAGCGACGCGGTGCGTCCTCAACCCCTCCTGACGGTGTCCAGCGCTACTGCGCCGGCCAAAGCGGCCGAACCGCAGCCAAGCCAGAGCCTGCCTGGCCCACCGTCGGCCCGGCCAGCCCCCGTCCTACCCCGCGCTAGGCCCCGCAGCGGGCGCCGGGCTGTCCGCCAGCCCCCCGCCGCGTCTGTACGCCCGGGCCCCCGAGCCCGGCGCTCTTCGGAGCGCGCCTCGTACGGACTACTCGCAGAAGCTGCGGGCGCTAATCGAGTACTACGGCACCACCCCCCTGTCGATCTTCGACCAGCTCGTCCCCATCCCTCCGGGGGACGAGGAGTCTCCCCCCTTGGGCTGGGCGCCGACCCGCATGCGCCCCCGGCTACGAACCTTATGGGGGGAGGGAGCGTCCCCCCCCCCCCCCTGAGAGGGGGCCCAGGCCGCACGCGCGCGCGGTGCGGGGGGGGGGGGTCGTGGTTTCGGCCCGGGCGAGGCCCCACACAACCACCGACTAGACAGATTACGAACAGCGCCGCGCTGCGGGCTCCTCCCCCCGATGGACAACCTGGCAGTCGCGCTGGTCCCGGCGGCCGCCGTGTGCCCCGTGTGCCAGAAAAGCTTCGCTAGTAAGTCAGGCCTGAAGCTCCACCTACTGATCCACGAGAACAAGCGGCCGTGGCGCTGCGGTTACTGCGGCCACGCCTTCCGGCAAAGGGTGGCGTTGCAGAGCCACGAGCGCCTGCATACCGGCGAAGCCCCTTATCGTTGCCACCTGCCGGGCTGCGCGCAGGCCTGCAAGTCCCCCCAGGCGCTGAAGTCCCACGTGCGGACAGAGCACCAGCTGGGCGCCGGCCGGCCGAGCCGGCGGGCCAGGTCCTTAGTGTGCCCGGACTGCCACAAAGAATTCTGTTCCGCCGCGGCCTGTGAGCGGCACCGGCGGCATCCGTGGGTGCCGTGCGGCCGGGACACGACCAAGGACGGGGTGGTGACGGGCGCCTGCCACCTGCTCGCTGCGCTGCATTGCCAGGCCTGTAACAAAGCGTTCTCTGGCCCCCGGACCCTCCACCTGCATTTCCGAGATGTGCACTGTCTTTACTTGGCCACACCACCCGGCGCATCGGACCGGCCCGCGCACGGCCGCCCGAGGGCTCGTCGCCCCCGGCCGGCCAGGCTTGGTTTGCTGAATAATAAATAAAAATTGGGCCAACGCTCGGGGGCAGGACCCCGCCCGGCCGGCCTGGATTGCAATGACCGAGTGCACCACTGGGAGGGGAGCAAGCCCCAGCCAAAGCCGGGGTCCGGAGTGCCCAGGAGCCGGGGGCCCGCCGTGGGGTTGCGGGAGTGGGGGGTGCCCCCCGAGCCCCTCGCGCAGAAAGCCCGGGGCCGGCCGGGGTGGGAGGCGTGTGCGCCCCCCCTGTGTCGCGCGTGGTCGGCCGGCCGGGTGCACAGCGGCACACCACCGCCCGCGCTCGCGCGGGGGGGGGGGGGGGGGGAGTCCGCGCGCGCGGCTTAGCGGGGGGCTCAGCCAGCAGCAGGCCACAGAAGCTAAGAGGCAGAACAGAACAGGAAGAAGCAGAAGGGAGCGCAAGGGCAGCGAAAAGCCCCCCCCTCCTTCCCTTCTCGCCCCCCCCCCCCCCCCCGTTGACCCACTCTGGTGGTGTCCCCGTGACAGGCCAAGGTCTACCTGGCGACTGTACTACTACTAAAAAGACCGCATGTCCGCCGAGCAGAAAAAAGGACGACCAAAAGGGTCATGCCAAGAATGCGGCCGCTTGACCATGACACCAGAGGCCGAAACAGTCTTTTCCGATTGGCGGAGTACTACCAATGAAGATCCTCGGCTCGGGGCGCACATGGCCGGTTGGAGCCGTGCCTTTGCTGAAGACAGACGACTTAAGCAGGAACAATACGTGTTGATGAATTACCTGCATCTGCGTTGTTTGGATCGCTCTGCCGCCGCAGGACCAGGGCTGCCCCCCCTGGAGACGCTGCTGCAGGAATTCGAGACCAATCGTCGCAAGTACTTTGGAAGGCTGGCAAGATGTGCCCACAGACTACTTGGAGACAAGAACATGGAAGTCTGTTGCCGCTTGGAGTTATGCAGTACGTTGCCAAATCCGTCTTGGAGAATGGTCAACGAGCCTCAAGGCCATGCGCCTAGCGTCCTCCACCTTGCGACCATGGGTCAAGTATGGAAGCGAGAAGCGGAACGCCGCCAGCGACTCAGCTCCCAAAGCCAAGTCTTCGTCTACCTGCAAGCAATGGGCGTTGGGCACCTGTACTTGGGGCAAGAGATGCAGGTTCCAACATTCCTGCCCAGTATGTCCTGACCAGAGCCACGTCAAGGCAAAGTGTCCCCAGAAGGACAAATGGCCTTTCTGACTATCCATCGACGAAGAGCTCAGCCTCATGGTAGAAAGTGACGAAAGGTTGAGCGGTGAAGAGGGAAGGAGTAAAGCGAAATGTAGTGTGTGTGCGGCCTGGGGGTGTAGTGAGTAAGAAGTGTGAGAATGTGTCAAGTGATGAATGCGATGTGAGTGTGCGCGAGAACAATGATGTAAAGGTGAGCGATTGTGAGAATATATTAAGTAAGGATTCGTGTGATGTCAGTGTACGCGTGAGTGATGGCAAGAGTGTATGTGTGGTTGAGCGCAAGAGTGATCCTAAGTCCTCTACTATTGGTAGTAGCAAAGTAGATACGAACGAGCGTAGTAGGCAAGTTCGGCACGAACTTAGCTTGTCACGCAGTGCTAGTCATGCGATCTGTGGCACGCATGTACTATGGATACCGCAGGGTGAGCGAGCGGCACGCTTAGCTTCCCGACCGGTAGACCATGCGGTAGTGGGGATGGACCAGCCTGTTGGTCCCAGACGTGGGCAACCTCCTCTCGTCGTCCGCAAGAAAAGCGTACCCCCTCCCTTTCTTCCCCCTCATTCATTTTTTTCTATTTTTTCTCCTCTTCCTCCTATTCCATCTCCTCCTCTTTCTTCTTCTCCTGTATCAATTTCTATTTCTCTTTCTTTTCCTGCCCTTGCTGATGCCTCTCCTTTCCTCATTCCCACCTGCACTTTTTCCCCGACTGGTATTTTGCCATGGATGTGGGAGCGCGTACGCTACGAGGCAGAAGAGGCAATGGGCGCTATTGTGAAGTTCGTTTTTCTTCCCAAATCTTCTGAGCGCGCGGATATCAGCATTCCCGACTCATTTGGTGATGTCCAACGTGCAAGAGTCCCTCCGGCGCCTCGCTTCAACGTGAGCAGTACTGCCACGCCATGGCTTCCCTTCTGGTTAGCCCCGTGGGAGTGGACTTCAGCTCCGACTACGATCGGCACACTGGTGAAGGCAAAAGCAGTTGTACTGACTGTTACTAGCGTACCTATGGACAACTGGGAAGGTCAACCGTGGGCTACTCACGTCTGGTGGCCTGCAAGCCGCAGCGATGAACGCCCTCCTCCTGTCAGCTCCCCTAGGTTTGTTTTGGCAGACTTTCGAGCAACGCGTGGCAGGGGACGCGACATCATCTCTCTTCCGTGAGTTGCAGAGCGGAATCGTATCAAAAAGAGTAAGCGACGTTGTCTGCCACCGGTAGATTTTGTGGTCAAGCCCTATGCAACAAAGCTCAACTTGCAACGATTGCGGACTTTGGTGACTGCGTGCTCCATGCTGTCGGCTGAAGACAAAGAGTGGTTCTTAGCCTGTTGCGAAGCGCAGCACACAAAATATCGGGGGGTTGGTGAGTTTTTGCCTGATCACTCCGTTCACGGCGACGATGAAGTCGAGGCTAAGCGATATGCAGCAGTACTCAAGCGAGTAACAGAGGGCAAGGCAGCTGGGCCGTTTGATAGGCCACCTTTTCCAAATCCTTCATGCCCTCACCAGGCTATCGTTGCTAGAGAGTTCACAATCCCTAAAGATAAATGGAATCCTTCTTCGTTATCTATCCGCAACATCAATCACGGCTCGTTCCCACGTGGACTGTCTGTCAATGACCTTACGCCCCGCTTGGACATTGGTGTCGACTACTTTACTTTCGCCCAACACATTTCCAAATTAGCTGCTCTAGGACCAGGGTGTTGGGGCTACGGGGGTGACGTCAAAGACGCGTATCGGCAGCTTGGAGTTCGACAGCAAGACCTGTACCAGCAAGTCTCCTCGGTGTGGGACAGTGACGGAATTCGCCATTTTTTCGTCGAGCTCTGTGGCAAGTTTGGTCAAGTTGCAGCTGGTGACAACTTCGTGCGCGTCGTGACCATCCTCAAGATCGCTGCAAAATACCTCCCCGACCCAATTGAGCTCGACAATTACGTGGATAACTTTGTCAGCCAAGCGGCAACTGAGGTAGAGGCACGCGCGGAGTTGCACAAGCTCACATCCTTTTGCAAGGACATTGGTCTGGACTTGCATGAGGTGTTCTGCGAACAGCGCCACAAGTTCCTCGGCTGGATCGTTGATACAGTACGTTGGCTGGTTATTATACCGGACGCGAGACTTGTGTTAGTCTTGGAGATTCTTCATGGCCTTGCAACAGTCAGCTGGGTGCAGACCGCCAAGTATGCATCTTACAAGGGACTTCTCACGTGGCTCGCGACAGTCGTTGCGTGGTTACGACCCCTGATGGGTCACATGCATGAGTGTCATACAGCCATGGTCAGAAGAGGTTCTAATGGCGGAAGGGTGAGTTGCCGCGTACGCGACGGTGCACTCTGGGCAGCGCGCCTTGTCGAGCATACCAAAGGAGAATTCCCAATCGTCGACTATCACCGAGAAGGACATTTTGATCCGAAGACTCTATTATGGACTGGCGACCATAAATGTATCACTAGTATCTGGTGCGATGCGAACAAGAGCAAAAGTTCGCCGTGGGGCCGCGCATGGCTCGTCGCATCAGACGGACAGTCGCAAGGAACTTTCTTAGCCGAACCTTGGAATTCGAACGAGAAAGAAGAGGAGATATTCATTTGTGACTCGGGAGAGGATGCTGCCTCTAGACGTGAGCTATTTAATTACTTGCATGGGGTGTGGAAAATGCATATGCTGACGGGTGATAGACAGTTTTGCGTTGTGGGTGACTGTGCGCCTGCATGCGCATGCATTGCCAAAGCTTATTCTCCAACGCGAGGCATGCAAGTCATACTTGATTTGTATCTATGGATGTTTGCTGAGCGAAATATTAGCGTGCTTGCTTTCTGTGTAGAGCGTGAGCGCATGCTTATTGTTGATGTTCTGGCACGTGGTCAGGTAGAGAAGGCGGGCGTCCTTCTTACGAGAGAGGGATCTTTCAAACTTGGTTCAAAGGCCACCCCGCTTGCACGTCCGCTAGTTGGTTAGTCGACGAGGCTGTTGGCTACTTGGACCGAGGCCTAGCCTATTCAACAAGCAAGAGCTACGCATCGGGAGTTAACCGGCTACGTAGCTTTGCAGAGGCTTATGAAACTAACAGATGGCACATTCGTTGGTGGGAGCCAGATTCTGCGCTTATCGTTCTATTCATGGCGTACATCATCGGACAAGTTTCGGTAGGGACCCTAAAAGTATATCTATATGGTATACGTGACTTTTGCCTTTCGCGAGGATTGGATGATCCGCTACAGGACTATTACGTGGAGAGGTGCTGGCGGGGTATCAAACGCAGCAAAAAAAAAGGGAAGGATGTGCGTTTGACGCTGACTTTAGACTTGCTAATCCGTGTCGTTTCTTATGCGGTTACGTTGCTTATTTCGGGTCGTGTTAGTCCGAGAGAACGACATGACATTTATTGTTATCTGCTCAGTTATGGTGTGGGGGGTCGTCGGCCTTTTCCGTGTTGGCGAATTAGTTGTTTCTGGACCTAAACATTATGCGCGCATCTTGAGGCGAGCTCATTGCACGTTTTGATGGAGGACGATGGAAACATTTGTTTGCGAGTTGTCCTGGATGGCTCGAAAACAGACCCATTCAGAGGTGGAGTTGATGTTTGGCTTGCGGACCTTCAACAGATGCTCGTTTCGCCAGTGTTTTGGTATAAGAAGTTAGATTCGTCTTGTATTTCAGTCGGACTCAACAGGGGCAGTGCACAAGCTATGTTCAGATGGAGCAACGGCACTGCTGTATCGCGTGAGACGTTTGTGACTCATGCTCGTGCGTTGTTGGTAGATGCGGGTATCGCATTTGGCAAGGATTTCAACGGAATTTCGCTGAGGCGAGGGGGCGCTAAGTCTCTTAAGCTAGCGGGTGCGTCCGATTTAACCATTATGAGAGCGGGACGCTGGTCATCTGACTATTTCAAGAAATACGTTGAGACTTCTCGTTTTGAGATTTTACAAGAGCAGCGTTATCTTTTAGATCTGTTTTAGCTTTTAGCTTTGGACTGTTTGAGGCCTTCGTCCCTGGGTGTGCTAGAGTAGTGCCGGGTGCTGATCCCGGTTAGGACGAGCCACGGCACGTGGCAGCCATGGCGTGTGGCAGATATTTATTTGTTTTGTTCCGTCCTAAACTCTAAGGTACTCAGGCTGTGAGTAGCTGCCCGGCATGGGCATGGTCCGGCATGGGCCTCAGGCCTCACACTGTCCAATGTTTTTTATTAAAGCGCTCGTTTTTGTGTAACGATTTAAAGTTTAATGCAGGTAAATACATTTATGTGTTTATCATTGTTAGACTTTAATGCTTACAAAATGTGCCACTATTTATCTATCTTTTTGTATGAGTCTACACTGGAGGCCAATGCGTTTTGCCGTTTTACTTCTGGCGGATGCTATTTTTGTCAGCACATTGTTATTACATCAGCTATGCATCATTTTTCCAAGAGTCATAACGGTAGAGACATCAGCTGTGCATCATTTTTCCAAGAGTCATAACGGTAGAGACATACGTGGCAAAGGAGTTCGCAGGGCGTTCTCAAGGCGTTCACAGTGCATTCACAAGGAGTTCGACTTGACCGTTGGGAATGCATGTCTCTTGCGTGCTTTGCTGCTTCATTATTCGTTCGATTGGTTTTCGTCTGTTTGAGTTCTATTCGAGTTCCCCACCCATCCCGCCCTTTTCTGTGAGGCCTGGAGGCTAGAGTAGTGCCGGGTGCTGATCCCGGTTAGGACGAGCCACGGCACGTGGCAGCATGGCGTGTGGCAGATATTTATTTGTTTTGTTCCGTCCTAAACTCTAAGGTACTCAGGCTGTGAGTAGCTGCCCGGCATGGGCATGGTCCGGCATGTGCCTCAGGCCTCACACTGTCCAATGTCTTTTATTAAAGGGCTCGTTTTTGTGTAACGATTTAAAGTTTAACTTTGGCATGAGAAAACAACAATTTTGTGGCGGGGTCGCTTTTTCAAATTCTTGCCAAAGATCAAGCAAAAGCTTTTTTTGCATGGAGTCACTGAGACTCACACACACACACACACAGAAACACAGAAACACACACGCACACACAGACACAAGTACTCACACACACACAAACACACACAGACACACAACACAACACAACACAACACACACACACACACACACAGAAACACACACACACACACACAGAAACACACATACACACACAAC